>PVLC010000702.1:0-17500 GCA_004027655.1 Graphiurus murinus
AACTTTAATTTTCATATGAAGCTTGAAAAAAGCGAATATGGGTTACCAACAGCTCTAGAATCCCTTACACCACAGAGTGTCAGAACTTAAAACACAAGATAATGAAGATGAAAAGTTTTGAATCTCTTTCCAGCCCCAGGGTAAGGGTAAGAAGAGGTCAGCTGGCTTTTTTTCTAGGTTCCTCACTCTAAATATTGGGATCCAACAAAAGACAAACCTATTAGGTCTCTTTGATGTCAGGCTAGCCTTGCTCCAAAGAGTTTGACAGAGTCACATTTATCAAATTGCCCATTGACCAACTCAATTGCCCAAACTCAGAGATATCTAATGTGGCTAATATGCCAATGAACAAATACCTAATTATTATTAGTATTATCATTATTATTATTACAGTTATAAGGAGTTTTAAACTTTCACAAATAAGCAAAGATCGAGTTCAATTGTGATATTTAACAGACAGAAGGAAAAGAGGAATGGGAGAAATGATTACATAAAAGAAGGAAGGGATGCAGAAGTGTAAAATGTATGTGCCCTAGATCATGATTTAGGATAGTGAAGGAGATGGTTCCAGAAGCTTTTCTCCATATCATATTAAAGTGCCCTGATTTTAATTAGTGGGGCTTCTCAACCTCGGCACGATTGTCATTTGAAGGTATATGATTCTTTGTTTTGGAATGGGTGTGTGTGTGAGATCTGTGGTTATATAATGTTTCACAGCATTGCTAGTTTCTACATATGGGATGCTGATAGCAAAGCCCCCTCCTCGTGGTGGTTGGGCAACCCCAAATATCCTCAGACATCGATAAATGTTCCCCTGGGGGCAACCACCTTGTCCTTCTCCGACAAAGAACTGCTGAGCTAGATAAATGGAATTCAGGCAAATGCCCTTCAAATTGGGAAATGTTTCTGTGGATTTCCAATAGGAATATCGTACTTTTTCTCTGTATCTTGATATAAACTCTCTAAGGCCTTTTGGCATACACAGATTTTGTGTGTATCTGTGTGACACTAGAGATTGAACCCAAGAGTGTTCTACCACTGAACTGCAATCTCAGCCCTTTTTTTAAATTTATTTATTTTTTTAAATTTTGAACCAGGGTCTCACTAAGTTGATGAGGCTGGCTTGGAACTTGCGATCCTCCTGCCTCAGCCTCCCAAGTACAGGAATGGTCCGCTGTGTCTGGCTTTACACAGCTTTTGAAATTTCAAAAAGGATGTGAAGCTATTTGGCCAAATCACCCCTGGTCTAAGGCATTTCTTTCATTCAATCTCAGCCTGGCTGTGAAATCTGGGAAATTCTCACATTGCCATTTAAGACTTCAATGTTCATTCACTGCTTTAAGCTGGCCCTAGGCTGACCCATCTCTGGGGGTTGATCTACCAAGATGACACATGGTGGGTTTCATTGGTCCACCCTTCCCAGAGCAGGGTGGCCTAGTCCCCTGAAACTTGCGTCCCGTGAGCCTGTGCGTGGTTTTGTAAAGAAGGGAAAAGTGGGCTCCAGCCTGTTCAGCTTTATGCAAACCTAGCAAATTCCTAAGGCAGGGACTGCGACAGCGTTGGAAGTACTGAACTAGAGTACTGTTCTGGCACAGTCTGAGTTTAGATGCCCTGACCTCCGCTGTTTGCAAACACAATCAGATGGAATGAGAATCACTGCAGGTCTTAACTTTATGGAGCAGCCTTGCGAGAGCACATTGGAGGGTTTTATATATTGATTAAGCACAGGCATATGAATATGATTTTTGCCTCTAGTTCACTTTTTTCTTTCACAGATTCCCAGCTGGGACTGAGAAAGTTTCTCTGATTCTAGCTGAATGCTAATGCAGTAAACTTCATGGTGACCATTTGACCTATGTCTTTTCTTCCTTTCTCTTTCCTCCTCCCCCTCCTTCCCTCGTTCCTCCAGAGAAAATAGCTTCCCAGGTTTCACTGTGGGGCTCGGGCGTCTCCTCGGCTCACCGTGGACGCAGTGACTGATGGTTTGCAGGGCTGCCTCCCTTGACCTCGTCAACATCAGAAACTGCTCTCAAATCTCAGTCATCTCTGACAGCCTTTGAGCAGAGAAATGAGACAGTCTCCGTGACACAAAGGCTTCTGGCCTGGGGTAAAAAATTCCTTTTGAAAAAAAAAAAAAATTCGAACACTCTACAGACCACACTGCTTTCCATTCATCCAGCAGTCTGGCCCATCCATCCCCACTGCACATTAGCGTTCAGACATGATAGCTTTTTCTTTCCCTTGGAGGCCAGCACTGGAGTTCAGATGGCTTCACATTGTGATGCCGTGGCGCTGGCTTAGCCTTCCGAGCAAAGAAGAAAGCCGGCCACTTTATATGAGAGCAGTGAATTTTGACTTTTTATTAGCAAAGTAAGGGTTAACCTTATTTCTTGATGTAACACCCAGTAATTAATCCAAATACTATGAAAAAAGGAAAGTTAGGACCAGAGTGGATATAGAAAGCACCCAATTGCATTGAATTAGACTATTATAGAATCTTTGAATTAAGATGTAGTATATAAGTAGAGACAAGGAATATGAATTGATAATTAAAGCAAATGAAAAAGAATTGACTATTGGTCCTGATTTTTTTTTCCTCTAAATGTGTCATGTAAACTGGATATATTTAAGCTCTATTTTGGGGGGAGCTGGTACTGGGGATTGAATCCAAGGTCACTCTACCTCTGATCTACATCTCCAGCCCTTTTATCTGTTTCATAATTTGAAACAGGGCTCACTAAGTTGCTGAAGATCTCATTGCTAAATTTCTGAGGCTGGCCTAGAACCTGGGATCCTTCTGTCTTGGCCTCTCAAGTACTAGGATTACAGGTGTGTGCCACTACTCCCAGTTACAAGCTCCATTTTCTTGATCTAATACGGTATAAACACCTCTTTCCCTCTGAATTCAGCCATAGTCCATTTATGTTTAGGAATGTCAAGTCTTTTGGATTATTAGCAAAAGGTACATAAAAATACAATTTGGGGGTCTAGGCATGGTGGCACATGCCTATAATCATGAGGATTGTAGATTCTAGGCCAGTCTCAGCAACATAGTGAGAATCTCAGCAACCTAGTGTGACCCCTTTTCAAAAGAAAAAAGGTTGGGGTGTAGCTCAGAGGTAGAATACCCCTGGGTTCTTTCATAGTGAACCAGGTTGATGGTATCCCTGTGCAGGCACACAGGTGGCTAGCTGTCTTCTAGAAACATGTGAAACAATAGGTGTCAAACTATTGCTGAAAAGTAGTTGCCCAGCTAGGTTCTGCTTCTCAGCACTCCTTGCATCTAGATGGAGTCATGTGACTAATTTTTTGGAATGGAAGTTTAGTGACAGTGATGAGTTCCACTTTAATGCATGCTACCTGAATACTTCCCCGTACAGTGGTCAACTTCAGCAAAGGAAAGTACACAATGCCCTGTTGTGTTGAACTTGGGATAACTACATACCATACACTTATTCTAGGAAGTTTTCAGGTTGACCTGAAAATCAAATTTAAATGAGCATTCTGTATTTCATTGGGCAACCCTACTTGGTATGCAGGACCTTCTCCCCTTTCCTGATATTCCTTCCCAGGGAGATTTTGAAAGCCTTGTTGAATCTAGATGAGCCTACACCGCTGGGCCCTTGGCTGGCTGCATGGTGCACAGCCCAGATCCTGCAGCAGATTCAATTTCATGCCAATAAGAAACCCACTTGTATTGTGTTAAGTCACTGAGATTTCAGCATTCTCTCTTTTAACAAATATTAACTTAATAAGCATGGTCTCCGAAGGTAGGGAAAGTCTCTTTCCTCTCATGCACTTACTAGCCAATCTCAGAGTAGAGTTCAGTGGGATTCAGAGGCCATCTTGTCCAATCCAAGGTTTTTATAGGAAAGAAAATTGAGTTCTATGCTTAGGAAATCACTTGGCCACAGTCTATCAACTACTGATTATGGAACCAGGATTAGAGCCCACCTTTTCTGTCTCGCCATCTGATTTTCTTCCTACCTTACCACAGTGACTTTTCTCATGTATTCTCTGTTTTCCACTAAATAATGAACATGTACCAATCCTATAATTGCCAGTGGTCATATAAATCCCCAGAGAGCTCTCTGTTCCTTAAATGTCCTGCCATTTATGTGGAAAGATATACATCTTTAATGGCAGTGACATGTGACATGTCATATGAAAACTGGCAAACGTGAACAATAAATACAAAAATTGTTGCTGGGACTTGGACCATAAAAAGCATTTGGGGGAGGAATACTTGGTGGAGATTACTGAACCTCAACAAGAATTTACAAAGAGGTCAGAGTGTCGATGATTCTGGAGTTCTAGTTTCAGAGAATATTCTATGCAGAAGGGATGGTGAAAGCTAAGAGCTCGGGAGAAGATATGAGACTTGAACAATTATGTCCCTGTGTCTTGCAGATCACTCTACAAGTGGCCAAATAAGAGCTTCTAAACCAATATGATCTTCTCGGTTTTACTAGAATAGATGTTTGCGCTGAAAAACCAGGCTTTCATACCTTTTGCACATCTTGGCCATAAACCCTTTAACAAATCATCAGCTTTCTAGCTCCCTGGACTTTGAGGATGCAGCATAGCGATGGCGCATCTCTGTGGGGTATCCTTTTCCTCTTCACCTTGCTGAGAATATGTACACTCGGTAGTCTCTCTTGAGGTTCAGGAAAACCAGCACCTGTGATATGAACTCTCTTACTTTTAGTGAAAACTTTGAAAACTATGAACCTCTGTGTGCTGGAAAAGTAAAATCAGGGACCGTTTTGTTTTTCCTCTTCAGATTGTGGAAATGTATGATGCCTGCTGGTGAACTGGAGTGTAGGAAGTATCGGAATCCCAGATTTTCAGCACCTCCATGGCAATATTGACGTATGTGGGTATACAGCTTACCCTGGCCATATGACCATTCAGTATGGTTGTTTAGTTTGTCGTATGGCACTATATTCCTAAGGTCAGATAAGAATTCCTGGAGCTGAATTTTTAGAAGAAAGGATGCTTATTGTGTGGAGAATCTGAGTTTGGGTTTACATTCTGGACTGACCTTGGTTCACTAATATGTGAGTTCTTTTGTCTATTTAGAAGTGATTATATTGTGAAGTTCTCATGCACTATATTATTATTTAGAGTTTCTAAAAACATAGCTACTACCTTCTTCTACTTTACTACTATCTTCTCTCCCTCCCTCCCTCCTCCCTTCCTCCCTCCCTTTCTTCCTCTCTCTTTTTTAATCCAGGAATTTTCATCCTACCTCAGGAATATAGCGCCATAGCACAAAAATCAATACAATATTTAGTATGAATAGTCCTAGTTGTTAATCCAGGCTGCTTTTTAATCCACTTAGTAGACATCTACTGACACATTTCTGAAGCAGAAAGATTAAGAGGCTGGCTACTAAAGCCAGAGGGCTGAAAATCCTGACTCCCCCAACTATAAATCTTATGACTTTGGGCAAGTTATGCAATATTTGTGTGCTTTCTTTCCAAGTTACTATTGCTATGTAAACGGTTACCCCCAAATTCAGCAGCTTAAAACAACATTTTTACTCTGCTCATGACTTCTGAAAGTCAGAAACTCTAATGGGAAAAACAGAGACAGCGTGTCTCAGTTCTAGGATGTCTGGGGTCTCACATTGGAAGACCTGAAGCTTAGGAGTAGTGTGATGGCTGGAGACATTCAGATTGGTCTAAATATTAAAATCTTCTGGCTGGACTGAGCTGACCGGAAGACTGGGGCTGCCACCTCAAGTACCTACACATGGCCTCTCCCTGAAGCTGAGGCTGGGTATCGTCCCTGCTATCAGTGCTTTACAAAATGAACTTGAAGCTACATTGCTTTTCATGATCCATCCTCAGGATCATAATCCTGACATCTGCCATATTCTGTTGGCCAAAGCAGCCCGAGTCCCTCCCAGCTTCCAAGGCAGCGGGCCTAGACCCTAACTCTGGCAGCTGTGTTGAAAACTTCCACAGCTTATTCAAATGGAACAAAAACAGTATCTGCCTCGTGTGTGTTTTTCAGGATTATGTGAGGTCAAGTTCATTAGATATTAAGAACAGGCCATGGTACCTAGGAGAGCATTCAAAGGACAGCTGTCCTTGTTTCAGGTCCTGGACTCAATGCTGAGTATTCGGGGATGGAGGGGATTCAGTCCTGGCCACTTTGAATTTCCCAGGCAGTTGCATGTGAGCTTGTTGGAGTCGTCTGCATTGCACCCTCATCCTTTCCCAAGAGTCCAGGCCTGGAGAATCTCCCAGGCTCATCGCTCAGCTCACTTGTCCTCAAAGGCTCTCCCGTGAGTCAGGTGAGCATAGCTGAGCATTAATTGCTCTCACTCTTATTTAACCAAAGAGAAGATCGAGGCTTGGAGAGGTCCGCTGGCTTGCCTGAGGTCACAGGGCGCTGGTGGCAGAAGGCAGGCAGGTCTGGAGGACAGTTCACAAACTGCCAGTCTTTGGATTCTGTGAGTCCTACGGGAACTGGGAACCAGGGAACCCGGAGCCAGCCCTTTCCTGTGAGGAGAGGGGCTGAACTGCCGCCACAAGGGGCACAGCAGGCTGCAGGCCCCGGAGCCTAAGGGCTTCATCTTGTTCTTTGGCCTCTAATGAAGCTGTTGTCACGTTTCCTCCCTTTCTGCCCTGTAGGAAATCAGCGCAATACTGGGGGACCTCATTAAAAGAGACACTTAGCAGGAGGCAAAGTGTGGAGGAAAAGACCGGGGACTGCATCGGCCTGCGTCTGCCTCCTTCCTTGTACCCACGCACACCCTTTTCTGCAGGGACTTTCCCCCCAGCGGTCCCTCATTCACTCCCCTGCACCTCCTCCCTCCCAGCTCCCCCATTCCACTTTCACTAAAAATAAATCTCCCATTAGCTCCACCAGTGACTTCTGAAGGGGCACAGCAATAAATTGAATTTCCAATTTAAACTGAAGTTTGGCAAGGGGAGAACAAACTTTACGAGGGCTGCTCATCGGCCTGCGCACACTGCAGTGATTGTTCCCAACAATGCAGAAGAGAGGCGCCCGCTTCCCTGATGCCTGGTGCTTTCTTCCTTGGAGTCGGATTTGCATTCTCTTCTAATCTAGTCCCACTGCCAAGGCCAGACCCTGAGGGCTTGGATTCAGCCAGAGTTCTGTATGGTCCATGCCTGGGAGAGTTGGTGGTATAATACATGCAGGGGCCTGGGAGGCCTGACTTTAATCCCCAGCTGTGCCCTGGTATTTCTTTCTCATTAAGGGCGTCCGGGTTATCAGAGCTGGGAGAATGGTTACAGATAAGTTCTGCAACTCATTTCCCTCCACCCTGCACAACCTTTGAATGTCTTTGTCGTTTATTTTTTCCCTGAGAGCAAACTGATTATTGTGACAATCATCACCCACCACCTGGAATTTAGCATCCTAGATGAACAGGGACTGGGGGCTCAGAATAGGACCATTACCAGTAATCTTGAACTGATATTATATATATATTTAAGATATATGCATATGTAAGATCTATGTGTGCAAATATTATATATTTGTATACATTTACATATGTACAAACATGTATTTGTATGTATAAATATGTGTTTATATGTATATATATTATATATGTATGCATTTATTTATATATGTGTGTTTAAGAGATTTGATGGTTATTATATATGTATGCATTTATTTATAGATGTATTTTTAAGAAATTTGATGGTGGATGTATCAAGTGCTGTTTACCTGGGTTCCCATTGATTTTTAGGCAGGAGAACTCTGAAATTCACAAGTAAGAACTAACAGAAATACCCATTTTACAGAAAATAGAACTGGGAGACACTCTGTCATACAATTTTTTCAAAGAGTAAATGCTCCTTCATAAACACTCTGCTAAATTTAGGTAATTGATTACTTCTAAAAGCTAAGTTCCTACACTTTTATTAATTGTTGGATTCATAGATGAAGGGTTGAGAGCTGGGGATTTAGCTCAATGGTAAAGTGCTTGCCTAGCATGTGTAAAGCCCTGGGTTTCATATATCCAACACCAGAAAAGAAAGAAAGCAAGAAAGGAGAAGGAAGAAAGGAAGGAAGGAAGGAAGGAAGGGGAAGAGAAGGGAAGGGAGAGAAGGGAAGGAAGGGAGGAGGGAGGGAGGATTTGTTGTACTTATTGTACACCACGCACTGAGCCAGGTTCTTGGGGATTTAACGATGATTTAAGAGAGCATACTCAGGCTTGGGGACAGCTGTTTTCAGACAGGAAAGATCTCCCCCTGTCCACCCCAACAAAGGACACTTTTGGCAATGTGTGGATATTTTTGGTTGTTACAACTTAAGGGTGGGGATGCTACTGGCATTTCGTGGTAGAGACCAGGTAGGCTACTAGACATCCCATAATGCACAGGGCAACCCCGCAGCAAAGAACTCTCCAGGCCCAAACATCAGTAGTGCCAGGACTGTGAAAGCATTCGTAGGAAGCCAGGAGTCTTCTTATATATGACAGGCATGTAGTTGATTATGAAGTAGTCAAGTGTTACTTAATGAAGAGGATGCATTCTGAGAATCTCACAGTGGTGTGTACAGCAGAGTGGACTTCCATAAGCCTAGATGGTATAGCCCACTACGTGCAGGAAGCTACAGCCTACTGTTTCTGAGCTGCAGCCCCGCACAGCTGCTACTGTGCTGAATACCCTAGGCAATTGTAGCATGACACTAAGGATTTGTGTATCTAAACACATTTCACCAAGAAAAGGTAAAGGTATGACGTAAAAATAAGAAATGGAGCCAGGCGTGGTGGCGCACACTTGTAATCCCAGCATTTGGGAGGCTGAGACCGGAGGATCCGGGTTCGCGGCCAGCCTCGGCTATCTATTGAGTCACTCTGCAACTTAGTGAGACCCTGTTTCAAAATAAAGAATAAAAAATAGGGCTGGGGGTATAGCTCCGAGGTAGAAGAATGCCCCTAAATTCAATCCCCAGTACTGCAAAAAAAAAAAAAAAAATAGAAATGGTACACTTGTTTGGTCAGATACCATGATAGAGACCTGCAGGACTCAAAGCTGCTCTGGGTGAGTCAGTGAGTGAGTGATGACTGACAGAAGGCCCAGGACGTTACCACACACTACTGGACTTCCTACTCACGTCAGGGTACACTTACTGCCACCTATATGGACATCCGATTGTGATGCTGAGGATTCCACCCAGGGCCAGTCTACCTCCAAGTCACACCTCCAGCCCTTTTCTGATTTTTTTTTTTTCATTTTGAAGCAGGGTCTCACTAAATTGGTGAAGTTGGCCTTGAACCTGCTATGTTTCTGTCTCAGTCTTCCAAGTACTGGGATTGCAGTTATGTGCCACCATGCCTGACAATTAATATATAATACTAAACATAAAAAATATACTTTTCTGTCTTCAATAATAAATTTCTTACTTTGTAAACGTTCTGATTTTTAAAACTTTTTAATTGTTATAGCACCTTAAAACCGAAGCACATTTTACAGCTGTACAAAAATATTTTTTCTTTTTATCTTCATTTTATAAGCTGTTTTTATTTTTAAATTATATATGTATAAACACAAATATATATATATGTTTATATTTGCTTTTATATAATATTATTTATGCTTACTTTTATGTAGATTTACTTTTGTTGCTGTTGTTAAAAACTAAGACAGAAATAGCTGGGCATGGTGGCACACACCTGTAATTCCAGTACTTAGAAGGCTGAGACAGGAGGATCACAGGTTCCAGATCAGTCTTAACAATTTTGGGAGATTCTCAGCCATCTATCAAGATCCCATTTCAAAACAAAAAAATAAAAAAGTGCTGGGCGTGTAGCTCAGAGAACACCCCTGGGTTCAATCCCCAGTACCACAAAACAAACAACAAACAGAAAACGAAAGTACCTAAGACACAAACACACCTATTAGCCCGGGTCTGACCAGAATCAGAATCATCAATATGTTTTCCATTTCTACATCTTGTCCCATCAGGAGATGTTTAGGGGCAATAACTCAGGTGCAGATGTCACCTCCTATAATAACCACACTTTCTTCTGGAACACCTCCTGAAGGACCTGCCCGAGGCTGTTTTAGAGTTAACTTTTCTTTATAAGTAGAAAGAGTACACTTTCAAGTAATGGTAAGAAGTATAGAATACTAAATACACAAGTGAGTATAATATAGTCATTCATTATCATTATCAAATACTACGTGTTGGGCATAATTATATGTGCTATACTTTGTAAGGCTGGCAGGACAGTAGGTTTGTTTATACCAGCATCACTACAAACTACAAACACATGATTAATGTCTTGGGCTATGACATGGCTACAACATCCCTGGGCAATAGGAATTTTCCAGCTCCATTATAATCCATGGGACCACCTCTGTACATCCCGTCTGTTGTTGACTTAAACATTATTAAGTGGCACATGACCATAAGTATGTTTTATTTATTTATTTTTATTTTTATTTTTATTTTTTTGCAGTACTGGGGATTGAACTCAGGGGCATTCTACCTCTGAGCTATACCCCCAGCCCTATTTTTTATTCTTTATTTTGAAACCGAGTCTCACTAAGTTGCGGAGTGCCTCACTAGACAGCTGAGGCTGGCCGAGAACCCAGATCCTCTGGTCTCAGCCTCCCGAATGCTGGGATTACAAGCGTGCGCCACCACGCCCGGCCATAAGTACCTTTTTAAAGGTGCTAACATGATGATAGTTACAGGGCACGATTTAAACACACTGAGAATACGAAGGCGCGGAGTCAACATGCTAAGCTCTTGGGCTTTGAACATTACTGGGAGGAGCATAGGTTTCAAAGCTCCATTTTCTTAACTTCATGACTCACAGAATGAGTGACTTTAAAAACTACTTTCCCCACTGGAGCCCTAGTTTTTCATATGCTAAATGGAGTCATTGAAGAGATGATTGCCTAGATTTCACTGCTCAGCTTATTGTAATAATGAGCAGCTTGGTTTTTGTTGTTGTTGTTGTTTTCTTCAGATCCTTATGCCCACTGGACCTCATACTTCCTTCTCAAAGAGCAGGCCCTATTTCACCAATTTAGTTCTCCACTGGATGAGGAAGAGATGCTTCCAAGGATCTGACTGTATGTTAGCTCTTGAAAGAAGGCTCTCTCTCTCTCTCTTTAAGTTTTGGACACCAGGCATGATCATTAAATTACTTAAAGGGATGAGAGGACATGGCCAGAGAAGAACAAAATGAATTTCTAAGGGGATATGTCCCTTCAGGATAATGACTGCCTATTTATCCACTAGGCTTATCTTCTTGTATGCTAAGGACAAAATGATTATTTTATTCTCTCAAATATTTTTGTGTAACTCCCCTCCAAAATTTCTAAATATGAAGGAAAAATGAAGTATGGTAGATTGGTAAAAGTCTGCACAGTGATCAATAATTGAAAATGTATCCAGTTACTAGTGTTCTTACTGAACATGTCTGACTTCTCTCATCTTGGAATTCCAATTCCACTAAAGATCTCTGTGTCATCACACGGATTAGCAGTGAAATGTTCTAGCCGGGCATGGTGGCGCACACTTGTAATCTCAGCATTCAGGAGGCTGAGACCGGAGGATCTGGGTTCGTGGCCAGCCTCAGCTACCTAGTGAGGCACTCCACAACTTAGTGAGACTCGGTTTCAAAATAAAAAATAGGGCTGGGGGTATAGCTCGGAGGTAGAATGTCCCTGAGTTCAATCCCCAGTACCGCAAAAAAAAAAAAAAAAAAAAAAAAAGCAGTGAAATGTTCTGGCATGATATTTTGCATCATACACTTAATGCCCCAACAAGATTGTTTACCCATAAAGCCTGAGTCTGTCTCTTCGATTTCCTTTATAAGTTCCATGGAACCGCACACCGGCACTCATACATAGACGACATAATTTAGTAAATAATAAAGTGGCTACAACTCTATGTCAGTATTTCAGTAAGTACCTTTCATTAACCGAAGCATCTTCACATTTTTTTAAGGGAATGTTGACTTTTGAATACCAATTGATATCACAGAGTATTGGATGAGTGTCATTTGGATTTGTAAAATTTGGATACATTGGAGCAGCACTTACTTAGTTTGTATGGTCCAAGAGCTGGTTTCTCAACCTAAGCACTGTTGATCTTTTGGTATAGTTTGGGACATTAGCAATGTTATGGTTGCAATGGTTTGAATATGTAACGTTCTCCAAAGGCTTACCAGTTGAAGTCTGATCTCCAGTGAAGCAATGTTCAAAGGTAGACTTTAGAGAAGTGATTGACACATGAGGACCCTGACTTCATCAGCGGCGTACTCCACTGAGAGCTGAATGGACTCCTGGGAGGTGATGGAAGTGCTAGGTGGTGGCGCATAGTTGGAAAAAGTAGGTCGCTAGTGGCATTCGCCGGAAAGGTATTTCTTGTCTTCATATTCTCTCTCTCTCTCTATTTCTCTTTCTCCTTCAAGCTCAGATGCCCCCTCTGCCACACTCTTCTGCCATAAACAGATGCTTCCTCTACCATACCTTTCTGCCATAAAGTTCTGCCTCACCTCAGGCCAAAGCAATGGAACCAACCGTGGATTGCAACCTCTGAAAGTATGAGCCAAAATAACCTTTTCCTCCTTCAGTTGTTTTCTTCAGGTGTTTTGGTCACAGCAACTAAAAGCTGACTAACACAGTGGGGATCTGCTCTGGGCGTTATAAGATGTTTGGCAACATCCCTGGCTTTTCCCTACTAGAGGCTAATAAGCACCCCTTCCAATTGAGACAAACAAAAATGTCTCTAGATATTTCCAAATATCTCCCAGGGGATAGAATTCTCCCTAGTTATAAAGTGATGACCTAGAAGACAACACAAGGAGACTATTTGTGATCACCTTCTGATTCTTGAAAGATTCATTATGCATTGACATTTTGTGTATTTCTATAAAATCCCTCAAATTTACTCTTATAAGTCATCCATTCTTTAAATACTTATTGAACGTACACTTTTTGCACGCACCCTGAAAGGAACATGGTGAATAAAATGTGATTCTAGATACAAAGAATGTAGTGAAGATTAGACACAAGTCAGATATATGCTGATAGAAAAATGATTCTTGCTCTAAAATAGGGTTACTCAAAAAAGTGGTTTCCAGACCTTTAGGAATTTATGAACAATTTGTTATCCATGAAGACAGAGGATTATAAAGCAAACACATCACTAAGCACACTATTTAGATCAGCTGATTTTTTTCTCTCTTCATAATGGAGTTTTATTAATTAAGGAAGCATCACTCTGATTTACATGCTGGTGCAAACTCTATTTCACTGTAGACTGTAAATAAAACATTTCTGGACTAGCTCTTTCATAGGACTACTCAAAAATACATATAGGCAAAAAAGTCCTGTGTTTCATGTAGTAGAGGTGTGGAGGCCAGTTTGAAGAAATAATTGGCATTGAGGAAGCATTTAATCTGATTTTTTTTCTTGTGCTATTGTTGTCGATGTTGATATTAGAAGTGCTGGGGATCAAACCCAGGGCCTTGTGTATGCTAGATAAGTGCTCTAGCACCAAGCCCCAGCCCCAGGCCCTTGATCTGAATTTTGTAAGGTAAGTATGCATATTAGAATAAAGTAGCTACTAAAATAATACTGTGATCTTTGTGGATAAACACAATAACATGTTAATTCTCAGTTAAGTTGTCATTCACCGTGGGTTAAAAAAGAAATTCTGCTCTTGCATTTATCAGGTTCCTTCTATCCAGTGGCCCAACATCTTGTATGGTCTTCAGAGTCCTCCACTAAATTTTGATGGAGGAGAGGAAAAAAAGAAAGTGTAAAGAGACATGCTCATTTCAAAATACTGGACACATCCTATACTTACCATATATCTTACTTCTGCTCACACTTGGTTGGTGAGACTAATCATGTACCTCCACCTCCATGCAAGGGTCCTGGGTATGTAGTCTAGCAGTGTGTCAAAATGTACTAAATAGAGTACATGGGTATCGCTGGGCATCAGGTGTGACTGTCACAGATTGCTGGTTAGGCATTTTAGGAAAACAGAATAATGAATGCGTGAGAATTGACAGGCACATTCGAGGACAAGTAGGAACGAATCATTAGTTATTTGAAAAATACTGTGTATGAAGGCAAGTTATAGAATATGTGACTAAAGTACCTTACTTAAATTGTGGTGATATTTTTAGTAGTGATTCATAATAGTTGGATACTACTGATCTTTTAAAGTCTTCTTGAAATTTGAATTACTAAATGAGTTTTTCCAATTATAAAATAGAATGTACAGATTATAATATGTATAGTACATACATTATGTGAACTACAAACACTAAATTTCAAATATCCTGCATTTTTATTATCCAGAGGAAAAACTCTATCAGTATTTTTTGTCTTATTTTAATTCTTTTTCTTAGTGTTGCATTCATTAGATCCTATCTATGGTTTTCAAAGAACACAAAATTGGGTTCCTAGTTTCAGTATTGTATTGCATTCTGCTTCTTTTATGTGCTTATAATATGAATTCGGACTCATAGGCCCATGGAATCAAATTTTCTGGGTTTGTATGACTACTCTATCACTTACCAGTTGAGTAACACTGGGGAAGATAAGTAGCCTTGAAGTAACCTATACTGATTGAGACACTCACAAACCTCAATGTAAACACACACACACACACACACACACACACACACACACACTCTTATGCATTCATGCACATACAAACTTATCTACTTGGAAGGTCAAAATGGCATCCCATTTTATAGAATTTGGGAATTTTGGTAAGCCAATAAGTGGGATTATAGCAACATTGTTTATTTGTTAACATTTTAGTAAGACTTTTCAATAGTATGTGCATTTAAAAAGAGGGATACCCAGACAAAGTAAAATTGCTGTAATCTAAAGTCAATTAAAGCAAAGGAACTTGGCTGGAAATCTGGGGGTGCATTTTTGGATCTCTAGTAATATTAGATGAGAAGCATCTGACTGAAGTTCCTTCATCCTGTATAATGCTCATTTCTCGTGCTGGGCTCTATCTAGAACTCTGGCTTTAAAGAGAATTAACTCAGAACTGAGTTAGAGTTTGACTAGAGATTGTGGATGAAATAAATTTCTTCTGCTTGCCAATTATAATTGTTTCCAGAGGAAGAAACAATCTAAAGTCGCCAGGGGTTTAGGACCAGCCTAGGTATTCCCCACCAACTCATATCCATGGCATCATATTTCAGGACCATTCGAAAACACAAGGTTGTTATTCCTCAAATTCCACACTACTGTAAAGTTCACATCCCCTTCCAGGATTTGAAGAGTCACTGGTGGTAGAAATGTTGGTTTCTGAGTGTTACAATACGTTCTATCAGTGTACCCAGTGGTTTCATTTACTTCCTGGGTATGATCCAATAATGCAATTCAGGCAAGTTGCAAATTCCTCCTGGCAGTTCCTATTAGGACTGTCTAAACCCCAAACCAGGTGTTACCCATAAATGCCTGTAAATTACTCAAATGTCAGACCCCCTCCATCAGAGAGATGAGAGAGATCCAGAAACAGTGAATTTTATCTGATATCTTCAAGTAATAAAACACTTACCTAACACTATACACGTATCTAAAACTAAAATAGGAGTATGTGTCTCTGAAGTATAAATAATTATTTTTGAAAGATAATCATTCAATCTATAAAAATTGCTTGAAATAAATTTTACTGAATTGACTAGGAAAAAATAAAAAAGAAGACTGCATTTTCTGATAGACAATTTTCTAGGTGTGATAGTACACATCTGTAATTCCAGTATTTGGGATACTGAGACAGAAGATCACAGATTTTAGGCCAGAGCATAGTAATTTAGCCAGACTCTCTTTCAAAATAAAAAAATAAAAAGGGTTGTGGTTGTGGTTCAGAGGTTGAACACCCCTGAGTTTAATCCTCAGCAGCAACACACACACACACACACACACACACACACACACACACACACACACTAGACTAGAGGGTTTGACATCATAGGATTGCAAAAGATCCCATTGACCAGCAATAGTTGATTGTGAGAAGAGAATTAATAAAATGTATCATGACCAGGGCTATAGTAATTATCTTTCATTATTATTGTTACTCATTAACTACAAATATCTATCTATCTACCTATTTATTTGTTAGACTTAAGGCAAAGTATAGAAGAAGTGGGAAAAGAAAATGATAAAAAAGGAAAGTGTAAAATGAGGGATTGACGGGGTAGAGGAGAGGGAAAGGATGAAGAATTTAAGAATGAAGGAGGGAGAGTGGAGAGAGGAAAAGGAGGGGGCATGCAAGAGATGGAAGGCATAATGTGGCAGCCCCTCTTTATGCTGACCTTGAATTAGGAATGGAACCATTTTGGATGTCTGCTCTTTACTTGCCAAATCCTCTGAGATGTGCTCCTCCATGTTGTAGCTGTCATCCGAGGGAGCACCGCTGTCTCCAAAGAGCATTCAGCCTCAGTGGTAATGAGAGTGGGCAGCAGTGGAATGACTTATCTACCTTCACGGCAGGAGTTCTCGGGAGGAGTCATTTGTCTTTTCTCAAATGACCATAAATAACACCATGCTCCAGGTGTCTAAAGACCCTGAAACTATTACCTTTTATTTTCTTCCAACCTCAAATCATAGAGCATTCCCAACTTGAAGTGAAGTTTTATCTTGGCAGGTCCATTTTTATCCACTTTCATTTTTAGTGAATGATGGGCATTATAGAAACACTAGTCATGATGTTATCCACAGAAAAATTAAGCTCAGAGCTTGTTTACTTTGAAAGAAGAGAATTAGTGAAGAAGTTTTTAAGTAGGAATAGCCAAGTCAGCACATAGTATTCAAGATTTTGCAGCTCTCTTAAGGGGAATTAAAAAAAAAAAAAAAACAAAAAACAAAAAACTAAGTGCATTTCTCATTTTTTTTTTCCGAGCATAAACAAGTTGACTGTATGTGATAATTTTCCTAATAGATTACTTACAACTTTTGCCTATTCATGAAAATAAAATAACAACAGCAGCAACAACAAAAACCTCAATACCAATCAGAAATGTAGGCATCACACCTGATATATCCCTCTCCTTAATATATGAGACATGTCAGCAAATCTACACCTTTCTTCTACCAGAATAGACCTTGTATCCGAACACCATATCAGACACTGTTCAACCTACCTCTTTCCAGAGTCTAGTGGCCTCAGCAACCTCCAATCAGGTCCCCTTATTGCAGCCAGAATGACCTTTTGAAAATATTAAACTCATTTATATTTAAGGTTACTTGAATTTCAAATAGCATTTCATTACCTTTTAGGATTAAGGCCTAACACTTTAAAATGACTACAAAATCTTCTGCCCTATTTCTGTCACTCTATATCTTCCACAATAAATCCCTCGCATGGTTATTTCTATATACTGGTTGATTTTTATGGTACACACCTCATGTGGTACCATATGTGTGTATGGTTTTTATTGCATTATTTTCAGTTTGGGGGAATTATGAATAGTGCTGCTATAATACATAGCAGGTTTTTGTGTGAACATGAA
>PVLC010000702.1:22500-131192 GCA_004027655.1 Graphiurus murinus
TATGGGAAAATTAGATGACTATGCTGAGGATGCTTTGAAACTTAATTGAGGATAATCAGAAGTGGTAGATGAGCAACTTTCTAACAAACTAAACTTTCCAAAAGATAGAATAGGGTACTGAATTATTTTGTAGTCTGAGATGCCAAATACTAATGTCATTGGAGGGTTTGGTCATTTTAATCAATAAAATAAAAACCAGCCAACAAACATTTATGTATATATAAAGCTATCATCTTTAATGCATTATCAAGACCTTTAAGAAATAAAAAAAGTAATAGTAATAAGAGTTACTGTGTAAAGGACTGTATTACATTATTTTACCTAAACTTAAGGATTTTTCTAAGGTCACATAGCTTGAAGAGGCAAGACCAACCTTGTGATTCAAGTGTGAATATGTTTCCACTGCTTCATGTACCTTTTATGGAGTTCACAGTCTTCTGATTCACTGCAACTCTCTCCATCATTCTTCAATTATAGAAAGGGTATTTTTTTGCTTTCTGCCACACACAAAGCAAGTAGTTGTACTGTAAACCAAACCCACAGTACTGAGACACCTTCAGCATGCCTGTAAAAACAGAAGAAACAATAGCATGGCACTTTTCAACATGGCTTCTTATTGATTAAATCAAGCTGACCAACATTAAACATTTTTGTTAGTGGGTCTTAGGAATATTTGGAAAGGTTGGTAGTATTAATTCAGCAAAGCAAAGTCATTGACGCAAAGTGAGCCCATTTTCTTGGATAGATTTTTAAACTAATTGTCATCTCTGACATTGTAGCTGTGACTCGACCACTTTCATTGCCCATTATGTAGTGGGATAACATGGTCCCACTCGTGGGTCCTTGGTCTCTGTGATAAAAAGAATTTTAACATGTGCCAGTCAGGAACAAAAGGCAGGTATATTTATTCAGGAAAATAAGGGACTCGAGGAAAACAGGTAAGCAGAGATCTTCTGAGTCACAGAACAGGAGGGCAAGAGAGCAGAGCGAGTCCTTGCCTCCTTAGTCCTTATATGAGAGGGGGTTGACACAGAAGTCCAGACCTCCTCCTCACAGGTATAGGTGGACCTTCCAAGAAGGGTGGGCACAGAAAAAGTTGGATCCTCCTCCTTCTCAGGTTTCCAAGTGGTTGCTGGCTGAGATCTGACCTTTGTCCTGAATCTCAGGTGGGGGCTGAGATTCAGAGGATTAAAAAGGTATGGCCCACTTAGACTTTTCTCCTAAGATATTGAGCACATCCTATAGGGTGGGATCAGCTAGAACTCTCCAGATTTTAAAACTGTATTTTTCCTTCCCTTCCCAATGTCTCCTTTCTGCCTAAATTTTATTCCTTCTACTCTACCCCATCAATTGTATGGAAAAACACGGATGACTAACCTGGTAGAAAATGTGCAACTGATATAGATTATGAAAGACTCTAAGAAATTTTACTGTGATAAAATTGTTATTGAAAGTTAAGTCTTGGTTTCTGTCATTGATATGCATGAGTTTGAGAAAAAACAAGGAAAGGAGAAAAGGAGAGAAAGAGGAAAGAAATTTACTGCAAATAATAAACAAATCTTTGTTTCCAAAATGCCCTTCCTCTAGCAAAATATATTTACATAAATTATTTGTTTTTATCCCTAAGAAGAACATATGAATTAGCGAACATAGGTGTTGCTATCTTTAGAAGCAGATGGAGAACATAGGAAATCATGGATTTGGCACATATATAGACTTGCTTTGAATCTGAACTCAATCACTTCTTGAGACTTTGGATGATTTACTTAATCTTCTTGCATCTTGCATTTTTAATTTATAAATGTGGAATACAAATCCCTACCATATAGGGTTGTAGTGAGAAGAAAATGAGGCTAAGAAAGTAAAGCATCCAGAAAGTAAAGGCTAGTTCTCTTATACATCACCCAGCTGGGTTGGAACTTAATATTCTTTAGGAGTCTTACCGTGTGTGTGTGTGTATGTGTGTGTGTGTGTGTGTGTGTGTGTGTGTGTGTGTGTGTGGTCTTGGGGATTGAACCTAGGGGCAATCTATCTCCAAGCTATAACCACAGCTTTTTTTTTTTTTTTTTTTTTTCTTCAAACAGGATTTCGCTAGGTTGCTGAGAGTCTCAGTAAGTTGCAGAGTCTGTCCTTTAACCTGTGATCCTCCTGTCTCAGTTTCCCAAATACTGGGATTACAGGTGTGTAATGGTATACAACAGATCTTCCACTTTTAAGTACACAAGTAGAGAGATATTAAATTAGGAAGAATTATTTATGCATAGACTGTGGAATACTCAAGCAAGGAAAGATATTCTCCAACTCCCAATGAAGGCTTGCAATTTTGGTAAGAATAAAAGTACAACAAACAAACAAACAAACAAACAGGTAATGCACTGATGTATTATTTGAATAGCTCCACATTCCACATTCTTTGCATTCTTTGGTGGCTACTATTAGAGTCCTTTTCTTCCCTTCTTCTTCTCCTTCTTCTTCTTCTTCTTCTTCTTCTTCTTCTTCTTCTTCTTCTTCTTCTTCTTCTTGTGGTACTAGGGATTGAACTTAGGGGAATTCTACCTCCCAGCTACACCTCCAGCCCATTTTACTTATTTATTTAGTTTTGTTTTTGAAGCAGCATCTGCTGAGTATTAGAGCCTCAAACAAAAGTGACTCCATTCTCCATTTTGTGAAGATGAAATTCTCATCTTGCTTGGTATGTCCTTCCCCCTGCTTACCAAAATGTCCCCATTGTCTTGTCTAAAACTCTCCTAATAAACCCCTTTGTTTCTTTCATTCCTTTGTTTCTTTTCATTCACAACACCCCTCGGCAATAACCAACTACCATTCCCCCTCCCTGTGGAATCTCTCCTTAAATAACCTATATAAACTTCTAGTCTCTGAGCAGTCATGGGCTCCATCTTTCACTGAAAACCTCTTCTCCAGTCTCCTTCCTCTCCCTACCTTTCAGTGAGGACTTTAAGGAGCAACCTCAAGTCCCCAATCTCTCAATCCTCTTTCCTCAAGCACAGAAAGGGTCTTTCTCTAAAGTTTCCTTATCTAACTAAGGGAGTTCCTCCAGAAATAGTATAATTTTCTTAAGTTTCTCTCTCTGAAATCTCATTAACCAGGGAAGATTAATCATTGGGGAAGAAATTAAAGGTCACCACCATGGACACCTAGACAGACTTTTCGTCTATTCTTCCCAGGGCTCTTACCTGAGAGATTTTATTTGTGTAGTGAGACAGCTTTTTGAAGTGCAGATCCACCTTTCCTTCCCACCGTTTGTCACTAGAACTTTGTCCCAGGCTATCTGTTCTTTGAACTCATTCATCTCTTAAAACCATTTGCTCTTCCTCTAAAATAGTCACCCTGCCCCATCCCATCCCCTGTCTTCTACAGAGAGTCTTTTTAAGCTTCAACCATTTGGACCTTCTCTGAGTTTCATACTTTGTGTGACTCCTCTATGTTTGTATATTAATAAATGTGTACATCTTTTCTCTTGCTAATGCGTCTACTGTCAGTTTGTTTCATAGACTGAAAGTTTTGAACCTTTAGAAGGTAGAAAGTTCTTTTCTACCTTCCCATCCCATCCCCTGTCTTCTACAGAGAGTCTTTTTAAGCTTCAACCATTTGGACCTTCTCTGAGTTTCATACTTTGTGTGACTCCTCTATGTTTGTATATTAATAAATGTGTACATCTTTTCTCTTGCTAATGTGTCTACTGTCAGTTTGTTTCATAGACTGAAAGTTTTGAACCTTTAGAAGGTAGAAAGTTCTTTTCACCCCTACTCTACTGATTATCTTTTCCCCTCTCAAGATTTATGCTTTGATTTGGATTCTTTTTGAAACTTCTTATTGGGCAAGTAGGCATTCACCAAAAGATACTTTGAGAGCTGAAGGCTGAGAGGAGGTCATTCCTCCTTGACTTCATAGCAGTCCAGTTCACATGAGGAATTGCTTCAGGCTGATGCTGAAAGGTAGTGCTAAGAAGACTCACAAATACCTTATTCTAAAATTCTTTTTTATCATTTATCTTGAAAAATGAAAGAAGTTAAAAAGAAAAAAAAAAAAAGAAAAAGAAACAAAGAAAACAATCCAATCAAACACCAAACAAGAAACCACACTATTTGTACTATTTCAAAGGTTGTTTTTATGAAGAGATGTGTGTTGTGAAATGGTAAGCACTTTTTGTGGTGTGATTCAGAAAAGAGTTGTAGCCTCACCCCTTCATCACAAATCCCAATGTTCTTCCCAGAGATGCACATAGTACATGTCTGACCATTTTTGTCAGAGCTATTAAGAATGTTCAGGAACTGAGAAATAGTGCACACTGCTGTGGTCCTGGAAGTTGTAGGTTCTTTTCTCTGATTCTATGGATCCCCACTGCCCTTTCAGGCACAAGGTCACAAGTGTAATTATTTGACCACCACTCACTCCACTTGCCAGTGATTAATAGATTTAAAGAGAATTTTTTTAAAGAAACAGTAGCAAAATAGAAATCATCCAGAAACAAATTATAAACAAAGATAAAACCTAGGATGAATCTGTTAGTTTTTTTATCATTATATTAATGGCTACAATGAAAATCTGGTCAAAAATTTATTGATGAGGAGCTGGATGGGTGTGGGTGAGGAATTCCATCCATGCCCCTCCTTATGTGTAAAGAGCCAAGCAATGATAGGTAGTCAGATATTGCAGCAGAATGCTGAATTAAGAGAACAAGTTCTAGTGATGCACAAATTCAAGTCTCTAAAGAGAAAATGTTAACATTTAATAAGCTATAAGTAATTAGCTTTTGACGTACATAAAAATTAAAACTGATGGAACTGAAATGGTAACAAGAGTTATTAAAAATTTCAAATTTTAAATTAGCAATTTGTTGGGAGAGCTTTAGCAAGCTCCTACTTGGTCAGAGACCACAATAAATAATATTAGAAATAATATTGTTCACATCAAATGTGTGCATTAGCACAGTTTGCATAACACAGTATGTTTTTTGTGCCTGTTTCGTTTAAGCACAATGAGTACATATTTCAAGACAACAGATATAATGATAGCAAAATATTTTCAGCAAGAAAGAACAAGAGATAGTCTAACTTGCATTTGATTTGTGCTCCTTTTGTCAAAGATAATCAAGGTAGTTGTTCATTCCATAAATGCACAATCTCGTTGGGAAAAAATGAAAATCTTAAAAAATATCCTATGCTATAGAATGTTAGTATAAACTATGTTATAGATATTTGTAAAGAATTGATACTACAGCTAGTTAAATTAATATATTTTTTTTAAAGTTTAAAAGGAGTGTCCAGGAGCATTAGGAAACTTATTTAACAAGAGGAGGGCTGGGATCATAGTTCAGTGGAAGAGCACTTGCCCAGCATGTGCAGGGCCCTGAGTTCAATTCCCATTAAAACACACACACACACACACATACACACATACACACACACACACACACACACACACACACACACACACATACACCAGGAGAAGTTGGAAAATCAGGGCAATGAAGGGTCAGAGACAAATGAGTGGCAAATTTCCTCATTGGATGCTTCTGAGAAATTAAAAAATGAGAAAAGATCATTTTGTGATCAAGTGGTAGGGAAGTGGGTTAAAACATAGCAAAATACAGATTGCTGAAGGTTAAGGATAGAAGAGATGGTCAGACTGCAGTGAAGCGCATTCACAGAAAAGCTAAGGAGCTTAAGGTAAGAAAACAAGGAAAGAGAAGTATGGAGAGGCAAGTTATGAGTGTGCAATCAGGAAAAGCAAAGTGAATACAAACAATTTTTGTACCACAGATCCTGGTACAAAGAGGGTGATACTCTGACAAATGGAGTTTTTTCTTGTAGATGTAAACTTCCATCCCAAATGGATAAATTCTGCTCTGTTTAAGGAGCTTCTTCTGTGTCTGCTAGTCTCAAAATCTTTCCACTAATGAAGCATATGTTTCAGTGGTGCATTCTCTTCTCCTTCAAAGTCACATCATAGGCCTTGCCTTTTCTGCCGGTTGTCATTTCAGGTTTGGGACTTCTAAAATTTACACATTCTGCTATGGTTTGGATAAATGTCTCACAAAGGTCCATGTGTTAAATGCTTGGCAAAAATAGGAGGTAATGGAACTTTAAAAGATGGGGGCTCTCTGGGAGGTCTTAGGTCATTTGGGGCATATCCTTGAGGAAGAGGATAATGGGTTCCCAACTCCTTTCCCATTTATTTATTTATTTATTTATTTATTTATTTATTTATTTATTTATTTATTTATTTATTTTCAGCTTCCAGTAGGTGAGCACTGTTCAAGTGCTAGTCCCTGACATGCTTTACTGCCTCATTACAGGCCCCAGAGCAATGGAAACAAGTGACCCTGAACTGGAACCTTTAACACTTTGAGTCAAAACTAACCTTTTTTCTTTATAAATGGCTATCTCAGATATTTGCCACAGCAATGGTAAGCTGACTAACACAGTTCCTTGTGGACATGATTGCTTCTTATGTTTCTTTTATATTCCATGTTACTGGAGGCACATAAGAAAAGCATACTGATTAGTTAAGTTTCATCTTTTAGAAGTCGTATTATTCTTTGTCTCAATTCCTGCTGGAAGTTTTAGAGCATATGCTTATCATCGATATCCTATACATTCAGTGTCATAAGAACTTTGCTGCTTCCTGTTGGCTTTACATATTGTATGGGAAAGTCTTCATATGAATTACATGGAAGGTTCTCAGAATGAACTAGAAAGGAGCCTTATCAAAGTTGGGCTGAAACTATTTTGTCAATAACTCAATCCTTCAATCTTCTCCCGTGAGAAAAAAAGAAAAGCCAGGCTTATAAATATGCTTTGCCTATATTATCCAGATGCACTTATTATACTGGTTAAATATCTTACGTGATTATTCAACCATGCATGGCCCCGTCATCCTTCAGATATTTTTTCTTGCTTTTGAAGTAGAGGAGGGAATTAGTACTAGTAGTGTCTCTTGCCCTGGACAAAATGCGCAATTTGGTGAGAATGCTCCATGTTTATTTGCACAGCACATATGTTTTCAGTGACTATTAATGTCCCAAGCATTCCATAGACACTAGAGATATGGCTGGAAACAAAAGAGAACAAATACTTGCTCTTGTGAAGCTGAAGCTCACATTCTAGTAAGACAGGTAGACAAAAATAAATAACGTAATTAGTACATGTCAGTACACTGAAGGAACAAAGAGCAGGGTGAGGCAACATGGGGAATTAATTCTGATGAGACAGTCAGGGAAGACTTCTGCACACACACCAGAGTGAATGGAGCTGGGGAGCCATGAGGAACCTGGGGAAGAGCATCCTGGAAGAATGGATTGAAGTACAAACACTTGGACTGAAGTGGAGGTCCAGCGTGGATGTAGGAGGGCACGGTGCCAGAAGGGCCATATGGTGGGAAGGCAATGTTTGAAGCAGGAAGACTATAAGGATTTACAAATATAGATAGTGTTTTATATGGCAATTGCTGTATTTCAGGTAAAGTGTGAGGCATTTTTATAAATGTTAACTTGTTTAATACTTGCAATCACTGTGAGTGTGTGCTACTCTTATCTCTATTTTATGAAGATGAGATGACAGAGAGAAGCTCATGTAATTGCTGCAGGTTACAAGGCTAAGTTGACATAGACTATAAACTTAAACCCACTGAGGCACTCAACAATTCTATTGACCTTTGAGCAAATTTTATCATATTTATTCTCCTCCACCCCTTGCATTTTAGTTGTAGAAAGGAGGTAGATACAATGGACATAAATGAATATGATATCTAGATATCTACAGAGTCTCATCTCCCTTCTCAACCCTCACCCTTACCAGGAAGGATTAGGAAGATCAAGGAAATTGGATTTTTGTTGTGTGCCCCAAGATCAAGTTTCAGGCAGAAGTTATTTTTCTTTTCCATGTGATTTTCACCATTTATTTTCTATTTGATTATTGATCTAGGGTCCATGAACTAGGTGCTACACGGACAGAATTTATGCATTGATTTTAGCCTGAAAAACATGTAACTTCAGCACATCATTTCTGAGATAGGGTTATCATGGTCAGCCAGGTGCCGGGGCTTTACCCACAGCTATTCCTTGATGCTGTTTGGAGATGATCCATGCTCCCTTTTCAGATGATAGCCATCATTAGAAAAGCATGTACAGACACAGCAAGGAACACATCTCTTGTTCTCTAAAGTTTCTCCAGTCTACAGTATCAAGGAAAAAATGCACTCTGTGTGTGTGTGCCTGTGTGTGTGTGTGTTTGTGTGTGTGTGTGTGTGTGTGTATAGGCATTTCTTATTAAATACAAATATTGAAAGAAAATGTTGAGTGCCTTATGATTTTTCTTTGAAGATACCTAGAATTCACTTTCTGGAATGAAAATGTGGGAACATGATTGAGGGAATTGGAGAGCTTGGGTTGGAAATAGAGTTAGCGACGAAGATCATGCATTCTTCTAGGATGCATAAAATCAAAGTGTCACAGAAAGGAATTTGAAAGTAGAGTTTTAAAAAGTCTTATAATGGAAGATAGAATAAAAGAGAACATTTCTCTACTACTTAGCATCATGTGCTGAGAAAAGAAGTGGAATGGAAATAGGGAAATTCGACTTCTGGTCTCAGTATTTTTCCTAACTGATGGACTATATGATCCACAACAAATGAGTTTCCATTTCCTTGTCTGTAAAATGCCAATAATAGTAATAATAATATCTGTCTCAGAAAGGTTGGCCCCACTTGCTCTTTCTTATATGTGCTATGTGGTAGCCTAATATTCAGTGTTACCTTTCCTGGGCATCTGCCTTCTCCTCAACTGAGGAGCTCAAATATTTTTTTTAATACATCATTCAAAAGTCAACTCAAATGCCCATTCTTTTGGAGAAACCTTTTTGAATTTCTCACATGGAAGTAATCTCTTTCTTTAAAAACTTTTCCAGTACTCATTTGTGTCTCTTTTATGAAAGTAATTGTTTTCTACCCTGCCTTACAGCCAAGTTCATGTTATAACCTTCTGTGGTTCATTAAACAAGGCCACAAATTCTTGACATTCTTCCCATTGTGAGTGGGGTTTATATTCCCTCTCTATGAAACCATGTGGGCTCAGTGACTGCCTGACCCACAGACTATGTTGGAAGTGATCTGTAATCCTGTGCCAGATTTTACCTCCAGGCCTTACAAGACTGGTAGCTTATACTTCCTAGCTTTTGAACATTTCCTCTGGGGGAAACCAGCCACCATGTAAAAAGTCCCATTCTGTGGTTACCATGCTGGGAAGGACATAGAGGTGTTCCTGTTGACAATCCTCACTGAGCTCTGCCTTCTGGCCATCCTCTCCAAAACTCCAGATCTGTGGACTTCAGCTCACCTACTGGCCAGATCCCAAGGTACCTCTGCAGGTACTGGGCAGAATCACCTAGCTAAGACCTATCTAAATTCCCAACTGAAAAAGTAGTGACACATAAGAAAATATTTGCTTTAAGTCACTGCTTAGGGGTATCTGGATATGCTTCCCAAACTATCTATGTTGAAACTTAACTGCCAATGTGGCAGATAGTAGGGAAAGGTGGGATCTTTAAGAGATGAGTAAGTCACAAGAGTGGAGCTCTCAGGAAAGAGATTAATGCCCTTGTAAAAGGACTGGAGGGAGTGGGTCTGTGCTCTTCTAATTTTCCACCATGTGAGGACACAGCATTTGTCCCATTATCTTAACTGTTTTGTCCCTTCTGCCAAGTAAAGACACTGAGATGGTGTCATCACCTATGAGAAATAAGCCCTCACTAGAAATCAAACCTGCCAGCACCTTGGTCTTGTGAGAAGTAAGTTCCTATTCTTTAGATATTACCCAGTTTCAGGTGTCTTGTTATAACAGCACAGATGGGCTAAGACAGGGTGGTGTGATGCAGCCAAAGATAAATAAAACAACGTTCTGCTGGGTTCTGAGCTCTCTAACACTGGGAACTCTCTTGTCTTCACCCTTTATCTATACAGCAACTGCCACTTGGCCCAGGATTTGCACAAGGTTGGATTCTCTTCCAGAAGTGTCCCCAGGCTTGCCAGTGTTTTTCTAAGGCAGAGATTTGTATTCTTGGCTGCACAAGAGAAACACGGAGCTGTTGAACTCTTGGAGTAGGTCCCAACCACTCGTGACATATATAGTTATTCCTTTATAAAAATTGAGAAAGAGAAGAGTGAAGTAAAAAAGCAAATACTTCTTTAACTTGTTTGAGAGACAGGCAAAATGATGAATTAAAACATTTCATTTGATCTCATAGAGGTCTGAGTGTTTCTTTTAAATTAGTAATTAGTGAAGAATCTCATTTTTCTCTGAGCTATAGTTTTCCTCATTACAGGAGATAATGGATATTGCATTTAAGTTTCATAGATACAAATCCATCAATGGTAGACATTTATGAATTGTCTAGTATGCATTTGACCCTATTGTAAATGCAGATGGAGATAGAGAAAATACATGATACCGATCTTGTCCTCAAGATGCTTATAAGTAGGTCTTATAAATTATGCTGAGGAAATAAAGTTCCCATACATAATTCAATAAAAATCTTACTAGTCAGAATATAGATTTTTTGTTAAACTGTATAATACAAGTATTGAAGCAACTCAGAATAAGGGAGGTTCATAAAGGATAGAATAGTTAAAGATGTGAATGGTACAAATAATTTGGCCAAGGAAAAGGGAATTCCAAGCAAGGAAAATCTATGTGAAACAAGAAAGACAAAGTAAGTTTGGGTGTTCCTTTGTCAGAAGGAAGCAAAGACCTACTTAGAGAGCAGGCATGCTGAGAGGAATAGAAGTCAAGCTGATTGCATAGGATAAACTTATGAAAGAGACCACTCAGCATTCTTTGGGTCTTTTGCAAAAATACAATCCTACAATTCTATCATGTTATAGAATAGCACATAAATGATTTTATCCCTAAGTATTTACATAAAGGTAACATTTTTGTGCAAGCAAATTAACTATCTTAGGACAAATTTTTGACTTCCCTTGCTTGATCGTTTGCCTCTTATGCCAAAGAAGTAACGCCCTCACTCAGGTACCACCTTTTTCAGGGACTGAGAGGGGACAGGTGCAGAAAGCAAGTGTACCATTTGAGCAGTTCACCATCAGTTGATTGTCCAGCTTCTAGCAGATATCTACATTTAGTGCAAGGACACATCTTTCGTAAGACACTGGGACCCTGAACACCAGCAAAATCCTCTAGAAATCTGAAATGCAGGAGGGTGAGAGGATCTTTCATCTAGAAATCTAGATGCTAAGGAGAAAATTGAGAATTAATTCTGTTAATTTTCAAAAGCGTACCAAATTTTTCTGTGACTTTTGGGCTAAATAGCAATCAGATGTCATACATCAATTGTTCAAATACCGTTAAGAAGTACAGAATGTCAATATTATACTTGTAAGTATATCAATATATATTTGAGTGTGTTTATGCATTTAAAGCCCCACGTTTGCTAGAAGGAGAGTATGAAGCAAAACAAACAGGAGCTCTGTCCTTGTTGCATTTCTGCTTCTTCACAGGAAAAAAGTGTCTATCT
The DNA here is from genome assembly GCA_004027655.1 of Graphiurus murinus. Classification (NCBI taxonomy): domain Eukaryota; kingdom Metazoa; phylum Chordata; class Mammalia; order Rodentia; family Gliridae; genus Graphiurus; species Graphiurus murinus. Next base: position 34,047 of record PVLC010000702.1, read on the forward strand.
ATGAGCTCTTTAAGCTGTACATTTGGTAAGTGCTTTAGAGAAATACAAAGTACTAAGGAGGTTTTCCAAAATGGACAGCAACTCAATGATTCTAGCCTATGTTCAAGGCGATTCATAGATGTAAATAAATTGCCATTCTGATTTCACATCTCAACCTCTGGAACATCTTATATACTGTTCCCTGGGAGAGGGACCTGCTCATCTGTGCAGGTATAGTTGGAGGAAATGCAAATGCATACAGCCTCCTGTAACGCCAGTGGGAAGTGATCATGTAACCTTCTTTGGGGACCAACCTTGCATAACAACAAATTAATGAGCCTTTTCTCTACATGTGTATATCCATTTATTAAGAGGGAAAGAAAGCTAATGCATTTTCAAAAAACTGATGACAGCAAATATTAAAACAAAAAATGTTTCTAGTGTGGTAAACTAATGTAAAAATTTAAGTAACTCAAATCTATATTCTCTCAACATTTTGATTGACCTTTGTCTGAATTTCTTCAAGATATTGGTCCTCGGAAAAATGAGGTGATGCCAGAATATCATAGTTACTAAAATTTAGTAATCTTTTAAAGAGATTTATATGTCATATAAAGAAGTTGGAGGTAGGCTTTGACAAAGGTGATTCTTGTCTATGAAATTAATACTCTGCTGGCATCAGGAAGGATTTGTTTTTTAAGCTCTAGTTTTGAACGTTACCTGTGAATATCATTAGAAAAATATTAAAGTATTGTCACTTTTTTTAAACATAGAAAAGTGTTTTTTCTGTCCAGGGATAATGCATCTATTTGAAGAAGATTTTTATTTCTTGTTAAAGTATAATTTTATCTGACTTAACCCAAGGTTATTTGAAAGGCTTAACATTGCAAAACATGTAGGGCTTTAAAAGTTTGGAAATAATTTATAGGTAAAGGGCGATGCAAATCCTAAAAGTAAATATTAAAATTGGCTGCTGCCCTAGGACACACCTGTTATGACTTGGATCACCTTAACTATAATTTGGGAACTATTAACTTTTGAATTGATCTGTGTGTACTTCAGTACCCCTTCTTCTTACTCCATCCAATCATCCACACCCTGGGCTTTATTTCCTTATGCACTAAAAGGAAAACCTCTTTTTTCTTCTATGTTAGTTGTCTGTGGCTGCCATAAGAAATGATCAGAAATGTGGTGACTTAAAATAATAGAAATTTATTGGCTCATAGCACTGGAAGCCAGAAATCAAGGTACCAACAGAGTCCTGATCCCTCTGGAAGCTTCAGGAAGAATTCCTTCCCTTGTTTCCAGTTCCTGGTGGCTTCTGACATTCTTTGGCTTATGGTCACAACCTTCTAACCTCTGCCTTCATCATCATTTTGTGTCTTCCTCTTTGGGTTCTTTTGCTCAGTGTGTCTGTCCATTCTTCTCTCATAAGGATATAATGCTATCCAGGACCCTCCTGAGGATAATACAGGATTTTGTTCTCATCTTAAGATTCCTAATTTAATCCTATCTGTAAAGACCCTTTCTTTAAATAAGGTAACATTTGCAGGTTCCAGGGATTTGACGTGGATGCCTTTTGGGGGAGCTGCTATTTTGACCTACCAGGCCCACAAACAGAAATTGACATTCTTTCGTGTGGATAAGTTTGTATTACTACAGGACTGTAAACAAGATGATTAGAACAATACATTTTTTAAATCCTTCACAATACCTTGTATAGTAGTGAGCACATAATGGGGAGTTAATCAATTCTTACTAAATTATAGTAAATATATGAAATAACCTTAGAGACTACATATATAAAGCTTATCATCTTGGAAAAAATAATTGTATATGTTTGTAAGTCTAAGTAGAAGTGACCAGAATTGATGTCTGTCCTATGGTATCCTCACCAACTTACAAAAAACAATGTATGAGGATTCTAAAACCCAACACATGAAGCCAAGCTATTCTCATCCCAGCCATACTGCCTTTCCAAGTTCTCCAAATGCTGCTCCCCACTCTGGGAAGGGAGTCTTTCTTCCCACTCATGGGTCCCGTTTACCCTGGGCTTTCTCCTACTGTACTCCACCAGTGAAAGTTACCTAACCTGACACTTAGCTGCTTAGACTTCAGTTAGCTAATGCAATAAGCAAATCTTGCAGAACATTTTGTTGATCAACTACTAAACCTCATCAATGAGTAGCTTCCAAGTAATTTTGCTTTGTAAATGCAGCCAACTAGGAGCAATGGTACTCTGTTGTCAAAATGGGGGGCTCAGAGGCACATGACAACGGGATGTCTTCAATGGATCTTCTAAAACACATCTAATAAGTGGCAGACCTGGGGTGTAGATTTGGTTTTATTTTGTTTTTTGGTACTGGGGATTGACTCAGGGACATTCTACCTCCAAGATACACACCAGACCTATTTTCATTCTATTTGGAAATAGGGTCTCACTAGGTTGTTGAGGGTCTTTCTAAATTACTGAGGCTGTCCTCAAACCTGCAATCCTCCTGTCTCAGCCTCCCAAGTACTGACATTGTAGGTGTGTGTCACTGTACTGGGTGGGGGTGTGGATTTTTTTATGCCATATCTCATTGTTTCCCTATTTCACAGTAACTATTTCTAATGTATCAGCAGCTAACAAGGTGCTATTAATCATGCCCCCAAAGTGGTCATGCTAGCGGATGACCCTGCTGCAAAATTTGGATTCCTTTAACTTTTTCATATGCTTTCTCATACCTTTAGTGGGCTTTAAAATTTGAGCTAGGAGTGACTTTGTTTCTTTTTACTTCTCAAGGACAGAAGGAAAGGAGAGGAGTTGGCCTCCTGTGGCCCTGGTGAGGACATTTATTGCCACACCCACTTCTTAACATTTGCACTCAGAAGCACAAAAAGAAACTTTGAGAAGTCCATTTTATGACATTCCCCTTCCCCCTTTCAGTCATGTCATCTAACTTTAAAAATGCCCTAATCAATTTATTTATTTTTTTTCTAAAAAAAGTAGTAGAAATTTCCCTTCTGGACTTATTTTCCATGTACTGCGTCTGAGCCCAGAGCACATTTTTACTGCTGGAAATAGGGGTTTATAATGAACATGCTGACACAACCTCAACCACAGAGGTGCTAGCAGGCACTGCTGCAATAAATAATGTGGGAAATATTTTATACTTCAAGGCAATTACATGTTCAGCCATCTTTAGGATAGCTGGCCCATGAAGGGTAGGGATTAGGTTTCTCTGACAAGTGTAAAAGACCCATGACTCATGAATGCCAGGAGGTACAAATGAATTACAAGAGCTGAATGAAAGCTATAGAACCACCTGTCGTAGGTAAAATAGATTCTGTTTATTTGTAGGGGAGAAAGATGTCAAAATGCAACCAGAGTGCTTTTGCCAGATTGGGACTTAACCAACAGGGCTGGGGGGAGCTAAAGGCTGGGCAGTGCTCTTGATGACCTCAGTGGACAGTGAGAGCTATATGCACCAAGAAGCTGATTTTCATTCTTGACCTTTTCTTCATCTAAATATGTTTTCAATGGACAGTAAAGTGTTGATTTATGTCTCTCAAAAGATGCAAGTATCTGCGCACCTGCAGAAAGTAACATGGCCAGGGGGGCCTAGAGACAGCCACACGCCCTCCCTGACTCGGTCCTACTCAGGCTGTGCTTGCATCAGCATGCCCTATCTTGTCTTCAGATCACTACCTCCATTCCTCCTCTGTAGCTGAGAATAATGGCGGTGGCTGTGCAGGTGCCTCCCCCAGGGGCAATTCACCTGTAGGTGTGGGAAGTTTGCTTTTGCTCATCTTCCTCCTTAAGTGCCTTGAATAAACATGGGAATACAGCAATGAATTAGGTTGTATGAGTTCCAGAGTCCTCTGTCTGGTTAGATGCGCCATAATATTTTCTAATTCCTGAAACATAGCACTTAAAGCACGGGGCTCCTACAATTTGTGATTGGAACTTACCCTTCCTTTACATGTAAGCTTTATGAAGAAAGAAAACACATTTTTTTTTGCGGGGGGGGGGGGTTCGTATTTCCAAAGCCTAGAACAATGCCTTGCATGTGGTTGTACTCTAAATAAATAGAGGAGAGTCCTCACAGGATCAGGCATCACAAATGTCCATTCGTTTCACAAACAATGCTGTGCCTGATCCTATGTGCAGGCATTGATTGAGTCCTTTTGGGAGAAGTAAATCACACTACTCACTCTAGAAGAAGAACTCCCATTGTAGTAGGGAGATGACTGGGTGAACAATCCCAAGAGAGCCCAACAAAGATAGAAACAGTGGCACAGAGGGAGTGGACATTATTAGCTATATATGCTCGATGGTAGGCCTTGTACTATTAGTGCTACTTAATTTATATGTTCTATCCCTCCAAATATTTATCAATAAGTGTGTGTGTGTGTGTGTGTGCATGTGCGTGTGTGTGTGTGTGTTACAATCGATTCAACCTAAGGGTGTTTCTATCTCTGAGCTATACCCCCAGCCATATTTTATTTTCTATTTTGAAACAGGATCTTGCTAAGCTACTACTCATTTGGCCTCAAGTCTGCAATCCTCTCATGTACTAGAATTACTTCTGCAATACCTAGCACAGAGCGTGTTACCTTTTGTTACTGACTAGGACATTGTGATGAGAATAGACAATGTCTCAGTCTGTTTGGGATACTATAAATAATACCACAGACTGGATGGATTTCAAACAGCTTCTTATTCATAGTCAGCAGGTTGGGCAGTCCAGGATCAAGGTGCTGGCAGATTTGCAGTCTGGCGAGGGATTACTTCCTGGTTCATGTACAGCTGTGTTCCTGCTGAGTCTTCAGGTGGAGGAAGGGGCAAGGGAGCCTTTGGATCCTCTTTTACAATGGCACTAATTCCATTCAAGACAACTTTGCCCTAATTACTTACTAAAGGTTCTACCTCTTCACATCTTCATTTTGGGGGCTAAATGGCAATATATGAATGTTTGGCAGGACACAGCATTTAGTCTATAGCAATGGGTAAGATGACTTTTAAAGTCAAATAAATCACTTGGGAATGAATACCAATCTCACTACTTACAGGCTTATAATCTTGAGTTTATTGTTAATCTGGGCTAAACTTTTTGAGCACTAGATTCCCATTCCATAAAATGATGTTATCTATCCCACAGTTCTATTTTGAGAATCAGGCAAATGGTAATTAAACAAACTATATACTCTGTGTCTGCTTTTTGCTTTTTTTTCATCTAAATAAATATCACTTTATTGGCACTCATGAGATGAATTATGTTTGGAAATTGTGAGTGTGGTGGTTTAGTGTTTTAGGGTATTTGAAAGTTTAGTAATAGTTTAGGATACATTATGTAATAGAATAACATTTGTTTAGATTCAGTATGGGTAGATTTATTTGGGTAAGACTTTTTATATCAGTGTACCTATAATTGTTCATCAAAACTCTCAAGTTATAGTTTAAAAACTCACATAAATAGGTGTTAATGGTGGGAAACAATCATCATTTACTACTGTATTCCCTCTGTTTTTCTCTCACAGGTAGGAAAGTATAGATAATTCCAGGACAGAGAAGAGAGATCTTATTTCATTAACCAAATTATTTTTTTTCTTGTGGTACTAGAGATTGAACCCAAAGATATTCTAGCCCACAGTTACACCCTCAGCCTAAAAACGGCTTCTTATTTTGAAACAAGTCCTGACAAAGTTGCTGAGTCTGGCCTCAACCTTGTGATCCTCCTGTTTCAACCTCCCAAGTACTGGGATTACAGGCATAAACCACTGGGCCCAGCTCATTGATCAAATTCTTTAAAGTTTCTGCCAGGATTTTAGCTGCAGTTTTTATACTAGTGATGCAGGACAAATGGGAATTGTGCACATTGCACGTGTGTGTGCGTGCCTGTGAGTGCGTGTGTGTGTGTGTGTGTGTGTGTGTGTGTGTGTGTGTGTGTGTTATGTGTAACTGCTCATAGCCAGACATATAGGAAAAACCAGAAGGGTCATGGATTTAACAACAAAAGCATCACGCCGCTTATCCACTGGGGTGACACAGTTTCTGGAACTTCTCCATCCTGGGCCACTCAGGTTGAAGCCAAACAGGCTAATCCCTCAAAAGAACCATTTTGTATCAAGTTTGTTCACTCTGGAGAAGAATAAGAGAAAACCTAGGAGCCACAAATTCATATTTACATATTTTAAACTTTACATGGATACGTGTAGTAATTAGTTGTACTATACAGTTTGATTAAACAATTGTCAAGTATCTGCTTTGACACACACATTTTATGAAATGTACTATTTTTGATAATGGAGTGCCTAGAAAATTAAATTATAGTACACTCATTTTTCTTCAGGGAGTAGATACCTTTATAAATACTGTATTTAATTTTTGCTTAATAAAATTCTGAAAGTGAGTCAGAATATCTCAAAAAAGGTCCTTTAAATATTTGCAAGGCTGTAGGAATATATTAAAGTACATGCATTATTGCATATGTATACATTTTTCGTTCCCAGAGAAAACCATGATTATTCAAGAGATTTAAAATAACATGCACTAATTTAGTTTCACTGGTTATAAAGACTTTGGAAGAGTGCACTGAACATTATGTTAGCATTGATGTGTCAATCTTTTAATTGAAGGATGGCACGTCTGAATCCCAGAACAGCCTTAATTAACAGAAAATAATTAGCATTCATTTTCCCAGCAGAGAATATGGGGCTTTTTTTTTCTTCCAACAGAATCCATTGATTGATAATTAAGGAGGAGTTAGTTGTAATAAAACTCCCAGTATTGCAATTTCTAATTGGCCTTTCAGGACATTTTACAGTTACAGTTACTTTGTTCCAGGCGTTTTTCTGCCTTTTGAAGAGTTTTAATAAGAATCTTTCCTTTCGGAAGCCAGGCTCTGCAGGTGACGAGGGGAGAGGAGGTGGTGGCACACAGGGGCATGTTAGTATCAGGTGGGCAGAGCAGCGACCGCAGAGCTTTTCATTTTCTTTTAAGTTTTTGTGGACACCGCACTTTGTTCCTTCAGGGCTAAACTTGTTTGTGGGACAAGGAGAAGCTGCCTAGGGCTTTCTCTCTTTCTCTCTCTGCAGGAAGCATTCTGCAATCTGGGATCCTTTCTGTTGCAAAAGACCATCTAATAACTTTCTATTGAGAAGCTTTTTTTTTTTTTTTTTTTTTTTTAACACAGAGAGCCTTTGCCTGTTTCTATATGATGCACAAATCCCCGATCATCTCTTCTTTAAGCACCTACAGCTTTACTTGAAGACCTACTGATGTAAAGCTGGGACCTCACCACCTCTATGTCTATTCTTTTTTATGCAGGGCACTGACAGGAAGACGTTTTATATGCATATTTTAGAAAATTTGGAAAATACAGCAAAGTAAACAAAAAATAAAAAATGCATTCTGCTGAATATGTCTATATATAATTGTAAGAATTTTGGAACATGTCCTTCTGGTCATTTCTTCTACAAAATTGAATTCATTTGTGTGTGTGTGTGTGTGTGTGTGTGTGTAAAACATGAGTTTCTAATAAGATAATTTAATTTCATTATCTTTCAAACCTGCAAAGCCGTACTAAGTTTTTGACTGAAGTAGTTACTTGCTGTTTTGATTTGTTCTTTGATGACTCATTTGGTTGAATGCAAATTCTGTTTTCTTTCAAATAAGATGTTTATATTTGTTTTTGTTTCAGATGTGAGAATGAAGTTAGCCTTCAATTTGTCATATTTTCAGGCATAATATAGAAATATAAGTTAAGCAGATGAGATAAACAAATGGTCCAAAGGAGAATCATGATATTAGCCCTGTATCAATAATTAGTAGAAATTTATTTTTTTGAACGAAAAAACCATGTGATATAATACAAAAATTTTATGAGTCATGGATCATTGCATTGATTTTTGAAAAGCAGCTCATAAGAAGAAAATAAAAAGAAAATTTAGGCTTTTGATAGTTCGATTGAAGATAGATCCAATCATAAAACTTCCCATAGGTTACAACAGATGTTCAGTTTAAAGAAACAGAAGAATAGAAATTTTAAAAACCAGAAGAAAATGTCTTAAATGTAATAAATGTATTTATTTAATATGTGATTAAATTTTAATTATCATCTATAAATATTGACCAATGTATAGAACTATTAAAATAAAATAAAATGGAAGATTTCTAATATGATTGGATACATGAATGCAATAAATAGTATTTTTGCTTTGATTAGTTTTGTTAGGAAAATTTAAATATCTACTGAATTAAAATGCACATATATTGAGTCCTTAAGATTTTTTTTCTTCTCCCTACACATGAAAAAATGGTTAAATATATCTCAGAAATCTACACAAAGGAGCAGGAGGCAGTGGTTGATTTGGACCAATGTGTATGGGAGGTGTTAGCAGTTGTCTTCCAGGGCCATGAAGATAGCATAGCCTTCTAGGGCGCTAGCTCAGAGACATGCAGATTTCTGCTGAATCTGCAGAATGAATTAATTACAAAAGGTGTCTACATAATTTGATGAATTTGCTGACTATTATTATATATGACTCAATTGCAATTTTGAGAGGACCTCAAATTGTAATTTCTATTGACTCACTTATTTGGAATCTCAGTTAACTTCCTATTTTCGCAACTTAAGAGTTGAGGACAATTAAAATCTGAATGTTGGTTTTGCTATTTCGATTAGCAAGAAATAAAGAATAAAATATATAGTGACATAGTTTCTTTACTTTAAAATTAGTATATATGAATATCTCACTTAAGGTACTTTTCAAAAATTAGTTATGCAATGTGTGCATGTATACACATAGTATTTTACAGAATATGTTTTTGTCAGTCTTCTCAGATGTGAATATAGGTCACCCAGTGAGGACTGACCTGTTAAAACACACAACTTTCAGGTCAAGATTAATAAGTTATCATATTGTAAACTCTTTCACCAGTAAATGCTAGACCATACTATCTTGAGTTCTGAATGATCTACAATATATGGTGTTTATTTTTCTGTGGCTCCAGCTCTTTTTACCAATTGTTTTGGATATGTCAAATATTTTGGACCCATAAGGGCTGCCAAAATTTTGCATGTGACAATTTTAGACTTCCCTCCACACTCACACACACACATACACATGTATATGCACACACATGCACACTATGGTTAGATTACACAGTATTGGGAAGCCCCGAATGACAGTGGTTTAAATAAGACAGAATCTTATTGTCTATCATGTAAAATTCTGGAGTTTTTCATTCCGAGTTTGGCATGGGGCTCAGTTTTACACAGTTCACAGAGACCTAAACTCCATTCATCTCACCACTCTGTCATCTCTGTGGTCTCCATCCTTGTGGCCCCAGATGGTGGTACCCATTGCCAACAACAGGGTGGGCAAATGAATGAACAGAGGACAAGCAGTGCACACAAGAAACTTAATTCCCTGAAGCTACTAAAGGCCAGGTCTAGTTCCTATTAGGCAAAACATAGTCCATAGCCTTCTTGAGCTTCAGGGGATACTGGGAAGGCTGGGGAGTATAACTTTTTTTTCTACATTTTTGTTTTTGGAACTAGGGATTGAACCCAGGGGCATGCTACCACTTAGCTACACCCAACCACCCCCCTTTATTATGAAACAGGATCTCTCTAAGTTGCTGAGGCTGGCCTAGAATCTACGATCCTCCTCTCTGAGCCTTCCAAGTACTGGAATTACAGGTGTGCTCCCACCATGTCCAGCTGAAATTGCTGAGTTAAAAGTCTAATATTCTGAAGAAAAAGGGAGAATGCGTAGTTGAGGCCACAGAATGCTTCAAAGGACCAAAGGAAGAGCCTTGTTTTAGATTCCCTAGAAGCAAAACTCAAGACAACGAGCCTGTGATTAGGATAGGTTGGTCTCTGAAGAAACTGGAAGGAGATGAGGTAAAGAGATAGGAGCTTCAGAAAAATGTGGTGTCACTTCAGCCAGATCATTCCAGGAGTTCTGAAACAAAGTCTGTCCTTTTGAGACCAGGATTAGGGCTTTCAGAATCCTTTCAGGGTCATTTAGTGGTCCTGGGGACCACTGCTTATTTTCTCTCTCTCATTAATAATATATTGATTAAGTTCTTCACATTGGTTGATGCTGTAGGGGAGGGAAGGCAGGGAGATTTGGAGGAGTGGATGTTTGTAAGGTTTCTTTATTCTTTAGAATCATAGTGATGGTATCAGGAGTTTGAGACTCCATGCTTCAGTTAGTTCTTTGATTGTATAATCTAGACAAATAAGCCTTTTAGATAGCACATCCACATACTTGCCTTAAGTATGAACAAATGAACAATCAGCTATAAGAGTTCCAAAAATTGCTTCTGGCAAGACGACTCTGAAGCAACGGATGATCCCTTGGGAAAGTTGAATATACTCAGGTGTGTAGTGTATTTGGTATCTTGCCTTCTTCTCTGTGCTTTGAGCTTGTTTGTTTGCCTCATCTTTGTTGCCTACCTAAAAGGGAGAACTCAAATGGATATAACTGTTAGATTTTTTTCCTGTCAATAAAAAAATAAAACAATAGTGTGCTCTTGTCCATAAGGCCATCAAAAACCAGTAGGAACATTTGGTGCAATCCATCTATTACAAACCAATTTTATAGCTATATAATGAGATCTAATTGCTGCTTTATTAGTCTGGCTAATATTAAAAGTGTCAGTAATTGCTTTGCATTTAAGTTGCTTTTCCAATTTAAATTGCATGTCCAATACATTACCATTAACTTATGTACTTCTTTTATTTAATAGATTTTTCCCTTTCTAGTCCACGTTTATTAGAATTCCCCATTCCTAAATAGTTGAGATTGGAGAAGGCTTGAAATGAGGATAAACAAGAATTTTATATGGCGAATTCTTATATTTTTGCAATGTTATAATATATTTTCCGATACTGAAAACATAGTTGGAATTTGAGGTATTTTTATGGCCTTTACCATAACTACTTGCAAAAAAAAAAAAAAGCTGGGCAAGTAAACAGTTTTGTCAGAGTATAAGAAATGAAATTAATGGAAATACTAGATTAGTCATTTCTGATTCAGTATATTAAATCATATTAATTAATAGATCAAAGTAATGCTTAATGAATTATCTCAGTGATTGACTATTTAGGACATCAAACAGATTAGAGGGAGTGAAAAATACCATTTGTACAGCTAAAATGCTAGTTAGAAATACATCCTGTCTTCTGACTATTAATCACCAGGTTTTATAGGCATATTCTTGGGAAAAACATTCCTCTTCCAAAAATAGTGCATACTTAATTCTTTGTTATACCATACCACCTTTAGGGAAACTAACTAAAGTTTCCATAAAAGTCAGTGATAGTCTATTTTTATTTGTAAGGAAAATTCTGTGTCTCATAAGTAATTTACTGAACCTGAGCTTTCATATCAAGACAACAACAACAGAAAGCAATCTGAATTTCAATTTGATCTATCTTTGAATTGTATCTGGTGATTTTTGTATTTTTATAATAGTTTTTAGAGGGGTAGAAGTTTTGATAAAAATGTAACCCTACTTGATACTTAAAAGTTTATAAATTTGTCAAGCTTTATCTCAGTTCAGCTTATCAATATAGCTACAGGGACTAGAGCATGGATTCTGGAGTCAGGTAAACTAGATTAACATCCAGGATCCTCCTAGCTGTGTGTCCTTGGATAGGTTACTCACCCTTTCTATGCTTTAGTTTCATTATTTATAAAGTAGAGAGAATAACAAAACTATTTCTTTAGGGTTGCTTTAGGATTTCAATGAAATACATAAGTACTCTCTCTATATACAGGCTTTTATTAATATTATTATTGTTTTTGTTTTTTGAAATACCATTGTAGCAAATAAAAAATTCCTGAGATATTTCAATAATATTTCTATCAACACATGGATGGGTATTTCAGACCTAGTACCTGAGAACTGTTATATTCATAGCATGCATTTTGCACGGCCAAAAGAATGTTCAGACCTAAGATGAGGTTTGTAAGGAGAAGTCTTGTAAATTTAATTTACCGTTCCCCAATACAATAGATTAATCAAGCTAGAAACCATCTTTGATACTGAATCTCCTTTCAGCAGCCATCTCCTAATCTGTCATCAAGGATTGCTAATGTTAGCAGAAATTATTACTCTGGCCCAAGAGTTACTAATTCATTTATAACATATGAAGAGGACAGGAATAAGAAAATAAGGAGGGGAGGGCATGGGGCCGAAATAAAATATGTGCCTTCTCTAAAAAGAGCAGTTGCTATGCAGTTGTTATCTATTTTGCCAGGTAGAAAATGTGGGCTCAATATTGCCAGGAGTTTTGTTGATTTAAGAAAAGCTGAAAAATTGGCGTAGTGAAATTCCCTTAGTTTTCAGATACTGTGTAGACGAAAACAAATCCTGTTTGTTTCCACGATGGCTTCTGCACTAACCTATTCTCCACCCTCTTCCGCCACAAGGTGGGTTGTTCCCCTGCATCCTCTGCAGGATCTGAATACCCAGCCCTATTGTCTACACTCATGGAGCCCACTGCACACCTTCCTAAAGTTTTATTTTTTCTTTTTTTAAAAGCTCCTTTTGCCACTACATTGTAGTCAGAATGCCTCTTTTAGCACACCAACTCAACCTCTTTCTTTCTTCTTCCTTTTCCTTCCTTCCTTCCTTCCTTTCTCCCTTCCTTCCTTCCTTCCTTCCTTCCTTCCTTCCTTCCTTCCTTCCTTCATACTGGTAATCAAACACAGGGGCATTCTACATTCGAACTATACCTCCAGCCCCTTTTATTTAGTGTTGTGCATGTACGGGGGTGAGGGATGCTGGAGATGAACTCAGGGGCATTCTTCCTCTGAGATACTCTGCCAGCCCTATTTTTATTTTTTATTTTGAAACAGATCTCACTAAGTTGCCTCATTAAGGACCTCTCCAAGTTGCTGAGGGTAGCCTCAAACCTGTGATTCTCCTGTCTCAGCCTCCCAGATACTGGGATTATAGGTGTATGCCACCATGCCCAGCACCTCTTTTTATTGAGAAACAGGGTCTTGTTAAGTTGTTGAGGGCTTTCTGAATTTAGCCTTGAACCTGTGATCTTCCTGTCTCAGCCTCCCAAGTACTGGGATTACAGGTATACACCACCTCCTAGCTCATTTCCTTCTTTGAACCCTGCAGTCATTCCTCTCAGAATGAAGAACAAACGCTCACTGTGACTCACTCTGCACCCCAGCTATGTTGCTGCATCTCCTGTCTATGAAGTGCTCTTTTCCTTCATTTCAGGTATTTTGCACATCCTAAACCCAGAAGCTCCCCATCTTTCTTGTGCTGGTTGAAAGAGTGTCTCCACCCTAAAAATTATGTGAACTCAAAATATGCAAATGTGACCTTATTTAGAAATAGGCCATTTGCAGATGTAATCAAGTTAAATGAGGGTTGGGACTAGACTGGCAAGCACAAAGACTGCTGTCTTCACAGGAAGAGAGTATTTGAACAAAGACACATACGGGGAGAATGTCAAGTGACAATGGAAACCGAGATTGGGATTATGCTGCTGTGTCAGAGCAGAGAATGCCACAGATTGCCTGAAACAACCAGAAGCTAGGGTAGAGACGGGCCTGGAACAGATTGTGCTTTCCAGCCTCCAAGAAGGAACCAACACAACTGACAATTTGATTTCAGTTTTGGCCTTCAGAACTGAGGGTAGATTTCTGTTTTATTTATGTATTTATTTATTCATTCATTCATTCATTCATTTATTTTGTGTGTGTGTGTGTGTGTGTGTGTGTGTGTGTGTGTGTGTGTGTGTGTGTTACTGAGGATGGAACCCAGGGGCCTTCTACCTCTGAGCTACACCCTCCACTTGATTTTTTAAAATTTTTTATTTCGGAACAGGGTCTCACTAAATTGCAGAGGGCCTCACAAGTAGCTGAGGCTGGTAGCAAACCTTTGATCCTCCTGTCTCAGCCTCCCAAGTACTGGGATTACAAGCGTGTGCCACCACGCCGGGCTCTTTCTATTGTTTTAAACCGCCAAGTTCATGACAACGCTTTAGATAAGCCACAGGAAGCTCACTTACTCCGCTCCTTCCACTGCCCCTCCTACCAGCTTTACATCTCTCCACCCTTCAGTTCTCTGCTGACATCCTTGGAGGAGTCTTTTCAGATCCTGGCGTAGATCAGGTGTGGAGTCCATACAATTGACAAAGCAAAATTACAGCCGAGTATGCAGTGTAGGCATTGATTTATGTAACTCTGGCAGAACGTTTGGTTGCTGCTGGTCTCCAGGGTGAGGGTTGACACATTCAAGGGCAGACAGTGACCTTTCCTGTTTTCTTCACTCTTTTTAATCCCCATAACCATTAAACAATCAAGCGAATGAATGAAAGGGGTGACTATGGATGAGTTAGGAGAAATCAGGATGTATCAAGAATAATCTCCTGTTAGAGTTGTTTAATCGCTATATCTTTGAGCAAGTCACCCCCTCTTCCTGGGAATCTGTTTCTCACTTTTGAAAGGAGGCAAAGGGACTAAGATTATTTCTGAGGTCTGGTGTAATTGTATGATTCCTGCTGTCTGTGACTTCTTCTGCTAGATATTCTACTTTGTCCATAAATACATATTTGGGTGCATGCGCCTGAAGAATAGGACAAATTCAAGAATATTTTATATAATTTTACAGTTCCCATCAATGTGCCATTTAATTGTCACTGAAATGTAGTGAATATTCAGAAAATGCATGCTTATATGTTGTAATCCCCAAGCCCAGCACCGTATCTGATAATTTTAGGAACTCAAGATCATTTGTTGAAATAATTAATCAAGGCAAGAACTAAATTCATGTGCAGGGTGGAGACTCTTTGGAACACAGCCATATACTCCAATTGTAACATTGCTGTTCTTTTTTACCCCAAAATAGTGGTGACTGAAACCAATATGAGAGTTTAGGGGGATCAATATTTTTCATTTTTTCTTATTCTGGTCTCCTAAATGCCTTTATCATTGAAAAGGCCACAGAAAAAAAGATCAAGAAAAAAAACTCTAAAATCTGATATCTAAGGTAATTAGATTTATTCCACCTCGACTCCATCATCAACTGAGTCCTTGGCATCTGTCAACAGGGATAATCTAGAAAGAAAATGATTTTTTTTTTTAAAGTTACTTGACTTCAGATAGGATTTTGAAAGCATCCACTTTGGGGCTTTTTCTTTTCTTTTTTTCCCTGCCTGGTCTGGTCCTGAGTCTCCATCCAACATGCTGTGATGCTGGTAATTTGTTAAATATCGTGCAGATCCTCAGCTCCAAGTGAGGCTTTATATCTTGCACATGTTGGGTAGTAATTGGGGATTTGTATTTTCCACGGGGAAATTTATCTGAGTAGTGAGGTTTGTTTCTCTTTTATGAAAGGATTGCTTTTGTTCCCCCTGGATTGGCTGTTATGATCTCAGAATGGGTATTTTACGGGATGACCTGGGCCACCCTAGTATGGTGATTATGATTTCTAATGCTGATTATTTACTGCCTTAGGCAAGGGATGCCAGGGGCCCCCTCTGTAGAAAGAAGCATTTCAGGGACCACTGAGAAAGGGTAGCACTGGCTTCCACATACCCCTCCAACTGTAATAAATTGACCAGTCTCCTTTGTAATGTTTATTAGAGAAAACAAATTAAATATTTATATAATTATTCACATAATGGTCATCTTTTTTGTTAGAATTTTAGCTTCTTGAAAGAACCCAGGCTTGTTAAGCATGCCATATGTGTCCGGATACTTGGAGAAAGAAAGAATCCACCTTCCATTCTTGGCTTAATTAGACCTCCTTGCCTGAGCTATGGGAAGCTCTTAGAAAAGAGATGTCTTAACCTGCATTGCCTTCATATGTGGAGCTAAATACAAAAGGCTTATGCAAGGGCAGTTAATTTGAAAATTAACATCAGGAAACAGGAATGAAGAACAGGGAAATAGTAGAATAGGGTAAAGAAGGAAAAATCAAGCCCCAAGCTGGGTGTGGTGGTGCAGGCTTGAAATCCCAGTACTTAGCAGGCTGAGAAGGAGGATCACAGGTTCCAGGCCAACCTCAGCAACTTAGTCCCTCAGCAACTTACTGGGATCTTGTTTCAAAAAATACATAAATAAATAAAATATGGCTGGATGTCTGGGGGTGTAGCTCAAATCCCCAGTATGAAGGAGGAGGAGGAGGAAAAGGAGGAGGAGGAGGAGAAAGCCAATATAAGGATTCATTACTGAGTTGACCATTGCTGTGGATACATGGTGCTCACTGCCAGTGGACTGTCTCAGAAGTATGGAATGCATTTCACATTTGTGAGACCAGGTTCAAATGGAAAAGGCATTTATTACCAGCCAACATCTGTTGGTGGAGATTTGCCCCAAGCTCGACACCTTGTAATTTCAAACTCTATATATGAAATGCTAGGTGAACTCCAACAAGCATGCTTACTGTGGTGTCTGAGAAGCCCTTAGACAGGTGTGAGAATCACGCCACGGGTGCTAGCAAGAGGCACCGTCAGTGTGAATCTAGTACAAGTGTGTATGGAACCATTAAGGCTGAAAGACTGTGAAGCAGTGTGCAGGGACTTGCTTGATTACAGTAGTCCCTCTTCTGATCAAGATGAGGGTCATGTCCAGAGAGAATTTAGACCACATATGGCCTGTGGTAAGCTACTTCTCATGTCTGTATGGTATGTGTTGAATTAGCCTGCTTCTAGTCAATAAAAATAGTCAGCATAGGATTAATTCAATGCAAGAATTCAGCTTGTTAGGATTGTTTCCCGAACCAGTCATAAGACTGGAATTTCTTAGTGTCATAATGTCTGGATCCCCAAAGTAAAAAGATGGTGCCCATTGATATGTGTAAACCAGCTCCTGGGGGAAAATAAAACTATGATTTCTGGCATCAACTTTGGTAGTGTAAATACTCCCACCATGACCAGTTTCAAGCAACCAATGAGATGTCCTTTAATGCAACGGCAGAAAGACGCATGTCAAATCCGCTTTTGAGAGCTCATCCTAGCCAAGTCCAGTGCAAAATGAGGTAGGTGGACAATTAATAAGGGCAAGAAGCTCTCTAGCAAAGTTGTTAGAGCATAGGCTTCAATATTAGAATGCCAAGGTTTGATCTCTGACTTTATTACTTGTGCAACTTTGGCAAATCTCCTGTCTTCTCTGTGCCTCAAGTTTTTTGCTCTAACATGGGCATAATAAGAGTTCCATGTCATAAGGTTGCTGTGAATATTGAGACTATCCATGTAAAGCATTATCTGCTTTTCATGTGGTAGCTGGGGCATAAGTGCAGGAGGGTGAGCCAGGCAGTATATTTGAGGCATCTATAAATTGGGAAGTAAGGAGGGGAGTTCAAATTAAATTTTGTATCTTAAAATATTTACAGTGACTGAGAATAGCTTAGGAACATTGCATCTCTATTCATCCATTCCACATCCACTGGGCATAACATAAAATCAAGAATTTCCTTTAGAAAATTATTCTTATATAGAAAAATGTCAAGTAATTCTTAAATATCTTATTGGAATAGTAATTGCAGAGAAAATGATACAACCAAATCAAAATGTGATTTTTTCTGTAGGTCATTTTCTGGTGATCTGGTGATTATTCTGTTCACAGAAAAAAAATTATAAAGCTTTTATGTATGTGTCAGCAAAATATCTGTTTAGGAAAAAAGAGAACAAAGAAGCAAAAAAAAAAAAAAAAAAAAAAAAAAAAAAAAAAAAAAAAAAAAAAAAAAAAAAAAAAAAAAAAAAAAAAAAAAAAAAAAAAAGCCAGACCCAGTGGCACATGTCTATAATCCCAGTACTTGAGAAACTGAGAAAGGAGGATTGCAGGTTTGAAGCCAGCACAAGGTAACTTAATGAGACTGTTTCAAAATAATAAATAAAAAAGGCTGTGTGTATAGCTTGGAGGTAGAATGCCCCTGAGTTCAATCCCTAGTAAAACACACACACACTGAAGCAGAAAAAAATGCATTTAGTAGTGAAACTATTTAGTTATAATATTTTCATTTAAATAGTAGACTTACTAATTTTAACATGTATATTTATTAATTCTTTTACAAGAATTCTTAATATAGGTAATACTTTCTTCTAGTATAAGCGTACTACCTGCCAGCTATTTTATTATATGAACTTGGATTAATAAAACTGTATTTTCTTCAAAATGCTTCTCTCTATTGAGATTTTTCTTTCATTCAGAATGGTCTCGCCATGCACTAGTGCCCCTAGTTAGGGCAAATTAATGAGGCTTTATTATGTGATATGCAAAGAAATGGATGATACATCGAGGTTCTAGCCTTCTAACAGAGAAATCTTTTCCCCAAATTCACTAAAAAAAAAAAATGATTTCATGACAGCCTCATTATCTCTGTCATACCAAGTTCTAACCACAATTATATCTTTGATTTCTTCATCCTCTACATTTAATATCAATAACCAATTCTTTTTAGTTTTTAAAATTTTTTTTTAAATATACTTTTTTTTTTCTTTTTGCAGTACTGGGGATAGAATCCAGGGGCATTCTATCCTCTGAGCTACACTCCCAGTCCTATTTTTTATTCTTTATTTTGAAACAGGGTCTCGCTAAGTTGCGGAGGGCCTCACTAAGTAACTGAGGCTGGCCGCGAACCCGGATCCTCCGGTCTCAGCCTCCCAAGTACTGGGATTACAAGAGTGCACCACTGTGCTTGGCTTAAAATATACTTTTTTGGTGCATTATAATCTCACATCATAATGCAGTTTTGAGTGGTGGGCACATAAATACACACAGCACTTGGTGAGCTTCCGCCTGCCTTTTCCCCACTCTCTCCCTTTCCTCATACATGATATTCAGGTTGGCATTGATAATTTCACATACATAGGTAACTTCAATGACAGTTACTTCACTGACGTAACTTCATTGATTCTTCCTCCCCCTGCAGCATCACCCTCCCTTGGACCCCCTCTATCTCTCTGCTTGATTTTCTCCTCCATTGTCTAAATTCTATTGATCTGAAATATTACTTGCTCAATAATTTTTTTTGTGAGTACGAACACACACACACACACATACACACACACACACACACACACACACACACACTTGCATACATATACACATGAAAGCTTAGAAATAGTGCCTGACATACTTTAAGCTAACCTTCCATCGCTGTGTACCTATCTTTCTGTCTACCTGCTTGTCTGTCAATCCATTCATCCATCACTCCGCTGTCCACCTGCATTATTATTATTGCACCATTATAATGTCTCTTGCATGAATCTATTTGTACTCTCAGAGGGTTCCAGCTTTTTCTTTTCAGTCCAGAGTACTGCATGCAACTTAGAACTTATAAATGTGCCTAAAATTTCTCTCCCCTTCCAGGGTTAGAGTGAAATATAAAATGTTCAGGTCAATGTTTTCTGGAATCTAGTCCCAGAATGACTTTTTTGCCCATTTCCAAAGACACGAGTTGTCGACTAGTTCTTGAAGTCATTTCCTTCATATTTTGTAGTTTTGTTTTTACTCTAAGTGGTTTTAACATGACACTTTAAAAATAAGCTAGAAGGAATGTACATATTTATTAACCAGAGAGGGAGAAAAATAGACCAAACGAAATATAAAACAAAAGTCACTAAAATTCACTTGTTGAGTAGTCACAAAATATCTAAAGGAATCAAACATCTGCAAGAAACACATTTGTAACTGCTCTTGCTTCAGAGCACAGGCTATGACACCCACTAGGATCCAATCACTGGAAGTTCATGCAGGGTCTCCTCATCTCACATGTTCCAAACACAAGAAAAGATAGTGGGAAAATGAGTCCCTGTCAACTGAGAAGCACTTACTTCAGTCTGATCATCAAATACAAGCTTATTTGGTGCATTTACTTATACAAAAATGATCCAAACAGAACCCTTAATTTAAATTTGAGTGTTGTTTGCATCCTACAGTTTATAAATTTGGCTCAAATTTCTTTCCTCTTCCAGGCCTCGAGTGAAATAAGAAAATGTTTGATTCAATGTTGCTTTGAGTCATTCTTCAACTAATAGTGATGTGGACTTAGTATTGTTCTATCTAAAGAAGTGAGCTAAAATATCACTGCCTTGTAATCAGTAAATAAACCCTGTGCTTTTCCCTAGAAGGCAAGTTATTTAGATTTTCAGAAGGGAAGTGGGGTGAAGTTACTTCTTGTGATGTACAATCTACATGGATAATTATACATTCTGGAAAAAAATGATGTGGCATATACCTCACCACTGTAAGGAGGACTAAGAAATTTAGTGAATGCATTTAAATGCTTAAGAATTTTTGAAATAGAATGAAAATAACATTATGAAGCCACTCATGCCCAGGTGTGTGTGTGTGTGTGTGTGTGTGTGTGTGTGTGTGTCTGTAGAAACTAATAGCATTGGATTTGTAGGAATTTAAATATTGAAAAATTGTCTTATTATTGTTGTTTTCTAAGGGAAAAAGAGATGTCTCCATTCCGTGGTGCATGGGGGAGAAGTCTGCACCTTGACAGCAGGCACTTGATATTTGGTTAGTCCCAGTTACTGCTCCAGAGTAAAACCATATTGAGTAAGATGACCCTCTTACCTTAAAGGTTACTATTGCTTAACAGATTGCAGATTTAACCTGGGGCCAGTATGAGCTGGAAGAAGGATTTCAGAATCTGTGTCCAACAACACAATCAACTCCATTATGTGACTTGTTTCATGTTACATCCATGCTTTACTGAGTTCTTTTTTGACACATTTGTTTTAAAGGGATTCCTGTGTTTTTTTGCCCCTCTCAGGAGGCATTATTGTGGTTGTTATTTGCCTCCAAATTCTCTAAAACAGATCAATTTTAGAAGTTTGCTTTGTAGGCATTATCATACTATTCACTTTGAATTGCTGGAAGCCAATTAAGGTTCCTAATATTTAAAAAGGAGCCACAGAATCATTTACTCTTTAGAAAAGAATATAGGTGCTTTTTGGAGAAAAAAAATGAACTGGTGTAACTGACAAGAAATACTTTGTTCATAAGTCTTTGTAAACAGTTAAGGTGTTATATTAAATTATCTATGTGTATGCCCATCTCCCACATCTGATTCTGAGCTCCTTGTCAGCAGAATCCTCATTCTTATTTATTGGTATCCCAATGAGTGATAGTAAAAGTGTTATCATAAGCAGAGCTCTCTTCATAGCATTAGCAGGTGAGTCACAAATCCTTGAGCTCATAAAGATGTGTAGCTTGAAGCTCATAGAGCTGCAAGAACAAGGCACATGGCTTCCCAGAAAACACTACCATTGTCTTACCAAGAAGATAAGCTAGGGCCAAAGTGAGATAGTTTTTCCACAAGGCACATTTAATCCACATCTAATATAGGGTGATCTGGGGGCCCATTGGGTATCTGGAGCTTACTTGAGAAATAACTTCATTTATTCACTGAACAAACACATATTAACTCTTTGATTTCACCAATGTTCCAATGTAAATATTATTAACATGAATTGGGCAGAGTGTGCATTCCATTATGGAGGATTTGGTGTTCATTTGTGCACTTGTATTCAGTATCTATGATATCCTGGAGACTATAAGAGTGACAGTGAAAACGATGTGGTAACTGCTTTCAAGGGCTTAGGTTGCAGCTGTTCTGTGAGAGGAAAACATCCAAGCCCAGGTCGACAAAGTCTAATAGAGAAAGTTGTCTCAGTAGAGCAAGGTTGTCAAGAGCAGTAGCCATTAGGACAGAGAATTTCCAAACACGGTAGGCCAAGTACTTTGATTGGTTCAGTGTGGTTCCTAAATGAGGGAAGAATTTAATACTTTGTTTTAAAGAAATTTCACATGAGGATAAAAATGTTTCAACACCACCATCCACTGACTGCATACATGTGGATTGAAATTTTTGTTTTGCTTGAGCTAGAGGAGCACTAAAGCATTTTGGAATTCTGTTAGGCCAATATATCAGGGTTCTCCAGAGAAACAGAAGCACTAGGATATATAGAGATATATGAGAGGGGACTGACTGTGAGCATTGGCTAAGGTGGTTATGGAGGCTGAGAAATCCTACAATATGCCTCTTGTAGGCTGGAGCTCAGGAGAGCTGGTGATGTAGTTCAGTCCAGATCTGAAAGTTGGAGAATCAGGGCATTTACTGGTGTAAGGACTGAGAACCTAGAGTCTTGACATCCATATCTGAAGGCAGGAGAGTATGCATGTCCCAACTTCTGAAGAAAGAGTAAATTTTCTTTCATGCTCTTTGTCATTGCAGTTGGTAATGAGTCAACTTAATCTTTTGCTCAAGGGGCCTGTACTTACAATGACCTGGAGGTCCTGCCTTCTCCCTCTCTTGAGTTTGCTTCCCTCCTTAACATCCTCTCCCAAGTTGCCTGTGTGCCTGATAAAAATTATTTACCTTTGAAGTTTTTGCTTACACATCTCTCTTCATTTATACCAAGAATAAGTTGCCCAATCCCTCATGTATACCCTGTATGCTCTTTTACATACTAACAGCACATAATTATTAATCCCTTTTTATTAAATTGGGTGATATGTCTAATGCCTTAGTCCGCTGTATCAAATTCAGTGAGCTTGAAGAGGGCAGGTCACCATATGTCTCTAAACTATTTGCTCTACTGAGACCTACAGAGTCCAAACACAGGAGGCAACAAAGCTCCTTATATGAAATAAGTACAAATAAGTAGAATTCACCCTCAAATATGGTACATCCAAGATGCAATAAATAATCTGATCTAGATTCTGCTTTTTCTCCTTTATCTTGGCCTTAGTATGTGGAAGTAACATGACCTTCAAAAGGATATAGGAAGGTGAATGGTATAAATTCCAGGATGTGACCACAGATAAGTGAGTTTACATTTTAAATCACGGAAGGACATTTGCCCCAGTGAATGCTGTCTCCTTCCAAGTAGTCATCTTGGGAAGTTGAGCATTTGGCAAGAAGTTGTTGTCACTGCTTAAAACAACAGTCTTAGAATTTTCCCCCCACAATTTGCTTTTCTCGTCCCTTTTGAATATCCTCCACATGACAGATCTTGATTTTCTAAGGTGGAATTAAATTTCTTAAAGTAGCCAAAACATTTTGGGAGCTAAAGTTGGCAGAAAGAGTGAATGCTTAAGCTGAGTAATGCCATTTTTGGCTATTTTGGTATACAGTGCCTCAGGAGAGTGGTGCCTTATATAATTGTAAATTGCCTTCATTGGAGGAATAATGAGAATAATAATGTAACAGCTGGCCTGCTTCCTCTCTTCTTCAGAATTCCATCTTGTGTGGTCTGCTGTGCATTGACCTATTTATACACAGTTAATAAACAATTGCTTTTCTTATGATTAGAACACCACACACACACACACACACACACACACACACACATTTGTCTAGCTCTCATTTGTCTAAGTCCACTCTTCATAATGATAAGAAAGAAATATTAAAAAGAGCCCTGCTTTTAAAAGCCATGAGGATGGACTCTAGAACCATTCTTACAATTTACTAGCTATGAGCATTTGGGCAAGTGACAGTCTCAAGTTTACTTATCTGTAAAAATATGCCTCATTATAAGCTGGACATGGCAGCACATGTTGTAATCCCAGGTCTTGGGAGGCTAAGACAGTAGGATGGCAGGTTGGAGTCCAAACCCAGCAATTTAGTGAGATTCTCAGCAACCTAGCAAGACCCTGATTCAAAATAAAAATAAAAAGGGCTGAGGGTGTAGCTTGGAGGTAGAATGTCCCTGGGTTCAATTCCAGTACACACACACACACACACACACACACACACACACACACATACACACATGCACAATATGCATATGCATACATATATACATATACATGCATATATATGCATGTATATGTATGTGTATTATATACATATATATGTATATATGTACTGGAATTGTGTGCACACACACAACACCCACATACACAGATATTTCTCAGAAGATAGAGAATTGTATGAAAAAGTGAATATGAAGGTACTTCCTTTTTGGCCCCTACTTTACTACATACATCATTATGAAATTGTGCCTCTAACTTTTTATGGCACTAGATTTGTTTGACTTCTCTACCTCCACTGACAGAGTTTGAGCTCCTTGAGATTAGATAATCATATCACTATTCCTTGCTCATATTTGGGTGCATAGTGAACACTCAATAAATTAGTTCTGTAAATACCTATAGACATTAAGTTGTGATTTCCATGAAATAAATTTTTTAACTACAAGGAAATATATCCATTAACACTGACATGGCTCAAATATGATTTGTCCTCTTCCAATCTCAGGTGGAAGTTTAACCCCCATTATGAGATAGTAAGGAGGTACAACCATGTAGGAGCATTAAGTAATCATGGTTCTGCCTTCATGGGATTAATCCATTCATGTGGTTAATAAAATAATGGATCATTGGGCTAATAGATTATCTCAAGAGTGAGTCAGCTATAAAGACCAGTTTGGCTAAGGTGTTGGAGCACCCCCTGTCACAGACCATGTAATACCCTGCACCATCTTAGGATTCTATGGGCAGCAAAGCCATCATCAGAGCCCACCCCACCATGTTGGAGCAGAACCATGGACCAAAGCAAGTCTCGATTCTTTATAACTTACTCAATCTGTGGAAATGTTATTAGCAACATAAAACAGGCTAAGACAACTACTTTGCCATTATTCTTGGTGACTAACCTTTGTGGGAGAGAAGCTAATTTTGCCCCAGACCCTTTCTCCCTTTCATTAGCAATGGAAACCTTTGAGGTTTGAGTAGGTAAAAGAGACCAATCCAGTACAGATTCTATTGAATGCTAGACGTGACCAAGTGACATGACTGACTTCCTTAAAAGACTGTAGCTCTCCTTTGACTTTCTTTTTCTCTTGGAGCTGGTGATGATGAGCCAGCTTTGAAGGTGTGGAAGAGGGCTACATCTGGGTGCCGGGCAGCAGGACAGAGTCCCTGAATCTCTGAATGATGTCATGGAGCATAGAAACCTACCTCCTTAGACTTTCTGTCTACATCTGAGCTAGTGTGAGAGAGAACTCGTATCTTATTGAAGCTTCTATGCTTTGTGTTCTTCTTATTATAGCAGCTTAGATTATACTGTAGTTGTTGTAGGAGGATAGGCTCAGAGATGATGACCAAAGACTAGGGTGAGAAGGAGAATTCCTTTTTTTCCACTGGCATGGCCCAGAGGACTAAAGTTCTAAATCTGAGCCCTGAATGGCATCAGTATACAGATTATATAGCCACAGGGCAACCGGGCAAGTCTTTATTGGTTCAACAGGTGTGGAAGCTTGGGTTAGGTTTCAGTTTCATTTCCTGAGCCTGATTTCCTTTAACTGCCCTCATGTTGTGGGTGCAGAACAGAGCCATCTTAGGCTCCTGTCTCATAGTAAGTATGCTTAGACCCCATAAAATCCATTCGTGGATTCCACCCACACACTGGCCATCTGTCCTCCTGCTGCCCTGCAGCTATTGTTCTTTTTCTCACTGTCCCTTAGATGTCCTTTGTCTTAGTCTCCCCTTTATTCTTGTTGACACTGATAACTATGTCACCTCCAAGATTTTGTCTTCAGCATTCTACTTCATAACCACAGAAATTCTTTGACTATGTCTAGACATTTTTTTTTTGTGTGTGTGGTAATAGGGATTGAACTCTGGGGCATTCTACCTCCGAGTTATACCCCCAGCCCTATTTTTTATTCTTTATTTTGAAACAGGGTCTCACTAAGTTGCTGAGTGCCTCACTAGGTAGCTGAGGCCGGCTGTGAACCTGGATCCTCCGGTCTCAGCCTCCCGAATGCTGGGATTACAAGCGTGCGCCACCACGCCCGGCTGACTATGTCTAGACATTTAATCCATGGACACTACTAATTTCTCTCCTCCTTCTCCTCCTCCTCCTCATACTGGGGATCAAACACAAGACCTTGTGCAAGCACTCTACCACTAAGCTACATCCTGGCCCTCAATTCCTCTGATACTTAGCTAGCTAAGATCTCGTGTTCATCTTTCAAATCACTCCCTTATAGGTACTTTTACTCAGCGAGGCTAAAATCCTGATGAATTCCAACATGCTACATAGTATGCTCATGCAGCTCAATATTTTTAGTGAAAACACAAGACTGTATAACTGTGCTTATATGTTTTCATGCCATTTTTTTCTTTCATCAACCTCTTAAACTGTATGCCACAACTCCAACTTATAAACAACATTTTTTTCAAGGTTAGTTAAAAAAAGAAATGTCAGAGCTCACATCTTTCCACTTTTGAAGTCACCAGTCTCTCCTAATCTATACCCAAATCCTGCCTCATGCTCACTGCAAAAAGGGCGTGTTTACAACCATCAAAGGCCAGCCCTGTGCTTGGAGCCTGGCCACAGGACTTTCCTGTTGGTGGTCATCAGCCATTTCTCTCCATTTCATCTATCAGCAAAGAAGCTTGCTATTTTTATCCCCAACTTTAAAAAAAAGCCTCTGGACACCCAGAGAACTAGACTACCCCATTTACTCTAATTCACTCAACACTTGCTGAGAAAATTCTTTGTCACCACATCCACTTCCTTGTCTCTTGTTTTTTTCTTCCACTAAATTTGGCTTTTTCTCTCTACCTGCATTGCGACTAGAGTAATTATAGTCAGTGATGACATCTATGTTGTCAAAACCAATAGCTTTTTCTCCTTCTGTTTTTCTTCCTACCAGCAGTTAAATTACCTTCTGTTTTGATGCTTTTTAAATCTTTATTTATTTATTTTTTTAGGAGTTGCTAAGAATTGAACCAAGGTCATTCTACCTCTCTAAGTTGCTGAGACTGTCCTGGAACTTGTGATCCTCCTGTCTCAGCCTCCCAAGTACTGGGATTTCAGAAGTATGCCATCATGCCAGCTCTTTTTCATCTTTGATTCTGTGATACCATACTTCCCTGATGCTCCTCTTATCTCATTAGTGACTCCTTTTTTTTTTTCTTCTTTCTTCTTCTATATTCACTTTCTAAACACTGATATGCTTCTGGTGGAGACGTGGGCTTTCGCTTTCCAAATTATTCAGGAATTTTGTCTTTTCTTTTATTGCTGTATCCCTAGTGCTTAAAACACTGCTTGGCTTAGCACATACCAGAGCTCAATAAACATGTGTCAAGTGAATGCACATGTTATCAAGCTTCCAAGGAAAGTGACAATAAATATTGTGCCTCTTCTCTGCCTCATACATTCAGTTTCAGAATGTCTCTGGACTTTTGTCTACTTATGTCTTCATTTTGTGTTAGAACCTAGTAATTGCTCCCTGGTGGGAAGACTCAGCAATTGTCTTTATGTGAGCTTATATAATTGTATATAGAGTAACATTAACTTAATGAACAATCGGCCCATACGTAAATAGAAAAAAACCCAAACAAACAAAAAAAGAGTGTTAATCACCATTTGAACTTTCCTCAACTAGACAACTAATATAGATAGCTCGGTTTTTAAACTCATTTTCCTTAGCACAGCTTTTTTTTTTTTTCTTTTTGTAACTTGAATGATCTAAGCAACAATTCTAATTATAAGGTAACTACAAGAGGACTGTAAAATGTAGTTTCCATTTTACTATAGTTGTGCTCCACCCTTTCCATCTTTACTAAAAGGAGAAAGGACTTTGTTTGCAGCATGCTTTCAGGTCAGGAACAAGAGATCTGGCATTATGACTGCCGTGTGTTTCAAGTGGCCTAAGCTATCCGCCCAGGAAAATGACACGTTCTAATCCACTTAAAGGCCTTTGTAAGTAGTCAGGTCTCCAACCCT
Source organism: Graphiurus murinus (assembly GCA_004027655.1). NCBI lineage: Eukaryota > Metazoa > Chordata > Mammalia > Rodentia > Gliridae > Graphiurus > Graphiurus murinus. The sequence goes on from PVLC010000702.1 coordinate 61,753, forward strand.
TAATCCATCTCATTATGCCTAGGTAGTGAAGCATAGCGAGTTTTAGGTTCCTACAATTACTGGCTGATAAGGTACAATGACTACCAAAAGGCGTGTTAGACACTGATATTCCAAAGAAAGCACTTACAGCCTGTGACCACATGATGCAGAGAGGTGTGAGCTGGGTTGGGTGAAGCTGAGAGAGCATATCTTCACGTACAATCTGGTCTGAATTTGCCTAAAATGTCCCCAAGACCAACCAGAATTAAGGGGCTGGCAATCACATCCTCACCAAGTGCCAGGCACTACTGAGGTCTCCAAAAACTCAGGCTACATAATGAGTTTTCAGGTGTTGGTCACATACCTTGTAAGCCAGTTTTTCTCATACAAATTGCGGTGCCTAACATTTTATGTTTAAGGCCTCTCCCTGGTTTCTAGCATTCGTCTTTATATGTTTTAACTAATTAAAAAAGTTAAGTGCCTCTGGTCATGTCTTGCCACTAAGTTGTATTGTTTAGTATCTGAGGACTAAGCTAGGAACATGATCAGCAACACCATGGTAATAGCCCTGCCTAGATGCATCTGGAATATAGACAGGCAATGTAACAAACTCACTACTGTATGCTCACCAGGGTACTAGACAATTAATTTAAGGATATATACTGTGGCATGGTGTGATGGTGCATCCCTGTAGTCAAAATACTTGGGAGGCTAAGACAGGAGAATCACAAGTTACAGATCAGCCTCAGCAATTTAACTGAGACTCACAACCTAGTGAGATTCTATTTCAAAACAAAAATTAAGAAGGACTAGTGGTATATCTAAGAAGTAGAATGAATGCTCCTGGTTTCAAACTTACCCTCCTTAGTGAACTGCAAGGCCAGCCAATATTCTTCATGAGAATGAAAAATACTTCAAATGTACTTAGTGGTATTGCTGGATCATATGCTAGGTTCATTCCCATTCATCTGAGAATCCTCCATACTGTTTTCCAAAGTGGTTGCACTAATTTGCAATCCCACCAGCAATGTATTAGGGTTCCCACTTCTCCACACCCTCACCAGCATTTATTGTTGATCGTATTTTTTATGATTGCGATTCTGATTGGAGTTAGGTGAACTCTCAAGGTAGTTTTGATTTGCATCTCTCTAATTGCTAGTAATGTAGAACATTTTCTCATACATTTATTGGCCATTTGTATTTCTTCTTTTGTGAAGTGTCTATTTAGATCCTTTTCCCAATTTTTGAATGGGTTAATTGTTTTCTTAGTTGTGATTTTCTTGAGTTCTCTGTATATTCTAGATATTAGCCCTCTATCAGAAGACTAGCTGGCAAAAATTTTCTCCTACTCTGTGGGCTCTCCATTGCGGTGCTTAATAGTTTCCTTTGCTGCACGGAGGCTCTTCAGTTTAATGCAATCACATGTATTGATCTTCCTTTGAGCTGCTTGTGCTTTTGGGGTCTTGTTGAGAAAGTTTTTTACCTGTGCCTATGTGTTGAAGTGTTGGCCCTATGCCCTCTTCAAGTAGCTGCAAGGTCTCTGGCCTGACTTCCAGTTCTTTGATCCACCTTGAGTTGACTCTTGTGCAGGGTGAGAAAGTGGAGTTTATTTCCATTTTCCTGCATATGGTTAACCAGTTTTGGGACCAACACCATTTGTTAAAGAGGCTATCTTTTTTCCAGTGTATATTTTTTGGCTCCTTTGTCAAAAACCAATTGACTGTAAGCACGTGATCTGTTTCTGAGTCTTCTATTCTGCTTCATTGGTCTATGTGTCTCTTTTTGTGGCAATACCATGCTGTTTTTATTACTGTGGCTTTGTAGTAGAGTTTGAAGTCAGGTATTGTGGTATCTCCTGCATGGTTCTTGTTGCTAAGAACTACTTTGGCTATCCTGGGCTTTTTGTTGTTCCAAATGAATTTAAGGACTGATTTTTCTATGTCTATGAGGAGTGACCTTGGTAATTTCATGGGTATTGCATTGAATCTGTAGATCACTTTTGGGAGGATGGCCATTTTGATGATATTTATTCTGCCTATCCATGAGCATGGAAGATCTTTCCATCTTCTAAGGTCTTCATCAATTTATTTTTTCAACTTTTTATAATTTTCCTTATAGAGGTCTTTTACCTCTTTGGTTAGGTTTATCCCTAAGTATTTTATTTTTCGGGGTGCTATTGTGAGTGGAATTGTTTTCTGGATTTCTTCTTCAGTGGATTTATGGTTGGCATACAGGAAAGCTTGTTTTTTTTTAAGATTGATTTTGTATCCAGACACTTTTCTGAATTTGTTGATCAGTTTTATAAGTTTTTTGGTTGTTGGGTCTTCTAACTATAGTATCATGTCATCTGCAAAGAGGGATAGTTTTAGTTCTTCTTTCCCTATTTTTACTCCTTTGATTTCCTTCTCTTGCCTCATTGCTCTGGCTAGAGTCTCAAGTACTATATTGAACTGAAGAGGTGATAATGGACATCCTTGTCTTGTTCCTGTTTTTAATGGGAACTCTTGCAGTTTTTCTCCATTTAATATGATGTTGGCTGTGGGCCTATTGTATATTGCCTCTATGATGTTGAGGTAAGTTCCTTCTATTCCGATTCTCTGCAGTGCTTTTAGCATAAATGGGTTTTGGATCTTGTCAAATGCTTTTTCAGCATCAACTGAGATGATTATGTGATTTTTGTCTTTGATTCTGTTTATGTGGTGAATTACATGGATTGTTTTTCATATGTTGAACCAGGCTTACATGCCTGGGATGAACCCGACATTTTCTTGATGTGGTTTTGAATGTGCATTCTAGTATTTCGTTTAGCAGTTTTCCATCTAAGTTCATCAATGATATAGGCCTATAGTTTTCTTTTCTTGAGCTGTCTTTATTTGTCTTTGGTATTAATGTGATGTTGGCTTCATAGTATGTGTTTAGGAGGGTCCCGTTTCTTTCTATTTCATGGAATAGTTTGAGAAGTATTGGGATTAGCTCTTCTATTAATATTTTATAAAATTCACTTGGAAAACCATCTAGCCCTGGGCCTTTGCTTGATGGTAATCTCTTTATTGCTGTTTCTATTTCTTTGATTGTTATTGGTCAGTTTAAGTTTTCTATATCTTCTTGACTCAATTTAGGAAGGTTATATGTGTCTAGAAATTTGTCAATTTCTTCTAGATTTTCCATTTTGTTGGAGTATAGTTTTTCAATACAGTTTCTGATGATCCTCTGTGTTTCCATACTGTCGGTGGGGTGGTAATATCCCCTTTTTCATCTCTTATTTGGGTAATTTGGGTTGATTCTCTTTTTTCTTTCGGTTAGGTTGGCCAATGGTTTATCGATCTTGTTTATTTTTTCAAGAAACCAGCTTTTGGTTTTGTTGATTTTCTGTATTGATTTTTTTAATTCTCTACTTCATTAATTTCTGCTCTGATTTTCATAATTTCCTGTCTTCTATTAGCTTTGGGGTTAGACTGTTCTTGTTTTTTGAGTGCTTTGGGCTGTGTCATTAGGTTATTTATTTGGTGATTTTCTGTTATTCTTATGTGGGCACTCAGTGCTATAAATTTTCCTCTTAGTACTCTCTTCAGAATGTCCCAGAGGTGTTGAGGTGTTGTGTCTCTGTTTTTATTGGTTTCTAGGAATTTTTTAATTTTTCCCCTTACTTCTTCTATGTCCCAATCCTCATTCAGCAGTGTAGTGTTCAGTATCCATGTGTTTCTATGGCTACTCTGGGACTTCTTAGAGTTGATTTCTAGTTTCACTCCATTGTGGTCTGAAAATATGCAGGGAATTATGTTACTTTTTTTAAAATTTGCCAGTGCTCTTTTTGTGCCCCAGAATGTGGTCTATTTTGGAGAAGATTCCATGTGCGGTTGAGAAGAATGTGAATTCAGCTGTAGTTGGGTGAAAGAGTCTATATGTGTCTAACAGGTCCATTTGGTTTATGGTATTCTTTAAGTCTGAGGCATCTTAATCACCTTTTGTTTACAAGATTGGTCTAGTGATTTGAGAGGAGTATTGAAGTCTCCCAGTATTAGTGTATTGGGATCTATGTTTGTCTTTATTTCATACAGAGTTTGTTTTATGAAAGTGGCTGCACCTATGATTGAGGCACAGATGTTGATAATTGTTATTTCCTCATGCTGGATTGTTCCTTTTACTAGTAAAAAATGACCTGCTTTGTCTCATCTGATAAGCTTAGGCTTGAAGTCTAATTTATTTGATATCATGGTTGCTACTCCTGCTTGACTTTGAGATCCATTGGCATGGATTACCTTACTCCAGCCCTTCACCTTTAGTTTGTGGGAATCTTTGCTTGTAAGATGTGTTTCTTGCTGGCAGCATATAGATGGATTCTGGGTTTTAATCCATTTTGTCACCTTGGGCCTTTTTATTGGGGTGTTGAGACCATTTTTATTCAGTGTGATTATTGAGAGATGATTTTTACTTCCTAACATTTTGAGTTTTGACTTCTGTTTTTGTGGTGTTTAATTTTCTTTGCTTAGTTGTTTGCTTCCTGGAAATTATTATTTCTCTGGTTCTGACATTTACTTGTTAGTTTTTCTTTGTAGTTAATCTCTTTGAGTATTTTCTCTAGTGTTGGTTTGGAAGACATACATTCTTTCAGTTTCAGTTTGTCATGGAAGATTTTTATATCCCTGTCGATTTTGAGAGAGAGTTTTGCTGGATAGGAGAAACTTGGCTGCAAGTTATTTTCTTTCAGAGTTTGGAATATGTTACTCCAGCCCCTCCTGGATTTCATGACTTCTTTTGGGAGGTCTGGAGTGATTTTAATTGGTTTGCCTCTAAGTGTCACTTGGCATTTTACTTTTGTTTCCTTTAGAATTCTCTCCTTAGCCTCTACATTAGTCAACTTGATTATTTTGTGGTGTGGTGAACCTCTTCTTTGGTTTTGTCTCAAGGGAGTTCTATATGTTTCCTGTACCTGTGTGTCAAGTTCTCTATGTTTGGAAAATTCTCTGATATTACTTCTTTGAAAAGATTGTTTATTACATTAGTTTCAACTTCTAATCCCTCTTCTATGCCTATTATTCTTAGGTTAGCTCTTTTAAAATTGGCCCAGATCTCATCGATGTCCAATTCATACTGTCTAATTTTTTTTCTAAATTATGTATTGTGGATTCATTTTTGAATGATCATCTTCTAAGAGTTACATTCTACTTTCCATATGATCTCATCTACTGTTTATAGTTTGTATTGATGCCTTCACTTCAGTTATTACATCTTTCACTTCCTTCAATGCTTCTCTATGGTTCCTGTTAAAGGTGTCAGATTCTTTGTTTATTCGTTCCTTTATTTCTTTCCGACTCTCCCTGCATTCTTCCAAAAATCTTGTATTGATTCTAATATTAAAGCTCTGAATTTTTCTTCTGGTAGTCTCTGCCATTCTGGGTTGGTGAGATCTGTTATTGAGGGGTTGTGGTAGCTCATTGTTTCTTTGTTATTTTTCCTTTCCATGGTTCCCCTGTTCTCAAATTTATATCTTTGTTGCTCTTCAAGCTTTCTCATCCAAGCTCTGCAGTGGGGGTTTATAGGTGTCTGCTGGTATATACAGTGATAGGTTGTGTTCAGTGATAAAGGTTGGGTGAGAAGTCACAGTGATGAATGCAAGAATAGGGTAAAGTAGAGGGTATGGTCCAGTGGAATAAAAGGTTGAGTGTGTTGAGGTGATATTTTGTAAAGATTAGAGATAGTGGATATGTCGAGGGATTCTGGTAGTCAATGTAGGGTTTTAGGTGTGCTAGTATGGGATGGTCTTGATATGAGACAGGGAAAAAGCAAGAAGAAAAGAGAAGAGAAAAGTGTTGAGGAGAAAGATACTGATGGGAGAGAGGGAGGGAAGCTTTTTCTTTTCTTTTTTTTTTTTTTTGTGGTACTGGGGATTGAACTCAGGGGCATTCTATCTCTGAGCTAGACCCCCAGCCCTATTTTTTATTCTTTATTTTGAAACTGAGTTTCACTAAGTTGCGGAGTGCCTCACTAGGTAGCTGAGGCTGGCCGCGAACCAGGATCCTCTGGTCTCAGCCTCTCGAATGCTGGGATTACAAGAGTGCACCACCACGCCGGGCGGGAGGGAAGCTTTTAAAAGGGATAAGGAGGAGAGTCAACAAACTAAGCAAGAAATAACAAGGCAACCAATCATCCAAACAAACATAGATAAATCAAGGCAATACAAAATGAAAACATAGAAAAAAACAACTAAAATATAACACAAGAAAAAAAAACCCCAAAAAGCAACAATAAGAAACAAAAACCCAAACCCTGCTAGTTTGTAAGTATAGAGCTGAGTTTTCCTCTGCAGCCCTTTTGGATCTGCGTGGATATTTTCAGCTTTTAAATATGTGCTCACTCTATTAAATTTTTGAAAGTGTCTCTGGCATTCTTATTTGCTCTGTCAGTGCAGGCAGGGAGTTCTGCTGTTGCCTCTCCCGCTGCAAGCTTATGCCTCTCCCACTGCAGGCTTGTGTCCCTGAGCTCTCCACAGGGCCTGTCTGCATCTCTGTCTCTGCCTTTGCTAGTGGTGGGAGTGCAATCTATATGCTGTGTATTTTCCAGGGTGCCTGAAAGTTCTCTATGCCCTGGTCCCTCCCTCACTTCTGCTCTTATCCAATCATTTTAAGGGCAGGTGACTGAGTCTGCACTTTGTATAGGGGCTCCCAAACCCCGGGGGTGCAATTTAATTTATAGATCCCTGCTGCTCTGGTTCCAGTGGGAGGTGTGATCTGGGGTGTCTTCGCCACACACTTAAGATGGTTGTCCCAGGTATTCTTGATCGCTGTTACTCCTGCGGGGTATGTTGCCTGAATTCAGGTGCTGAATTCTGTAGTCGCTTATTCCACATCTTGTTGGGTGTGCAGGAGGTCATTGGAAGTCTTGGTGCTAATAGACACTGCTCTTGGTGACTGACAAGATGGCTGCTGGAAAGATGGCGCCTGGCAGGATGGAGGCTGGCAAAATGCAGCTGTTGATTGCTGTTCCGGCTCTGGAGGGAGAGGTGAGCTGGGGTGGTCCTGCAGTGGCATACTCTGGTGGTACCACTCGTTCTGGTCGCTGTGGAAGGTGCGCGGATCCGCCGCCTGGTTAGGATGTGATGTTCTGGAGTTGCTTACTCCATGTCTGGTCGCTGGGTATGCAGGAGGTCCCTAGATATCTCTGTGTTAATTCATCCCCATGCCAGCGACTTAATAGCCTCTGCTGCTCCGCGGCGTGGTGCTGCTGCTGCGCAGACAGGCTCCTTTGCTCTCCCTGGTCAGCTTTCTGGGGTCTCTTTAGGTGTAGTTCAATTTTCATTGCTTTGTTGGCTTTTTTGTTGCTTTTTTTTCTTCCATCAAGAAGCTACTTTTATGACAGATTTGATTTGAGCTCACAGCGCTTGAGGAGAGGTGTTTCACTCAGATACCATCATGGGCTCTCTCCAGTGTTTTGTTTTTTTTTTCCTTTAAGAAATATTTTAAGCTATTCACTAAAACTTTCTTTGAAAATCAAATATGGTCATCTAATATTTGTTAGCTGGTTGTTATCTTTTATCTATTTCATGAAATATTACTCAAAGTTGTTTACTTTTTTTTTTTTTTTTTGTACTGGGGATTGAACTCAGAAACATTCTACCTCTGACTTACACTTTCAATACACTTCCAACCCTTTCTTTATTATTTGATTTGAAATGGGATCTTGCTAAGTTGCTGAGAGTCTCTCTCAGTTGATGACGATAGCTGCAAAGCTGTTAACCTCCTGTCTCAGCTTCCCAAGTACTGGAATTACAGGCGTGTACCATCATGCCTGGCAATATTTAACTTTTAACCCTTACTAAACTCTCAGGGATAGACTGTTTGCCTAGCATGTGTTCTGTCCTCAAACTTTACTAAAGTTAGGATTAAATTTCCCCATGTCTTAGAACCTGAAGAAAGTAGAAGCAAATTCTGAGCTGTCATATATTGTTACAAATAGAAATGTGCAAGACCTTGTGAATTGTTCTTGGTATCTATTGTAATTTAAGTATTCTGATTCTGAAGTTTGCATTTTCTCCTTATTTTCTAAGTGTTTTTCTTATCAAAGTAGGTACATAGATAAGGTTGTAGATAAATAAATACTCCTAATTAAAGTGTTGTTGGTTATGATGATCCAAGAGTGTCTCTTCTTGGGAGGTAAGCAAGGTTTAGTTTGAGTTCTGCTGTCTTGTGTCTTTGAGTGAGATATAATACAACATGACTCAGATTTTTCATTAAGTTAAACCAACTTCCCTCTTCAGAGATGCACACACTCACATGCTGTAACAGGAATACTATTAAAGGTTTTGGTGTGACAAAAGCTGTTGGGGTGTAGCCACCTAAATATGCAGGTCCTCAGGATTAGGGGGCGGTGTGGTAGAATTGCAGTTGAGAGAGTGTGAGGAACACATCAAGGTTTTTTTTTTTTTTTTTTTCTTTTGCCTTTTTTGTGTTAATCTTTTCATTAAAGGACTCAGCATGGTAAAGTTGGATTTAATTTTTTTTTTCTGTTCTTTACCTATACCTCTGGGAAGCTGGCAGGTCACACAGGAGGGATTTTCTACACTTTTGGGGCATTTCATCCCTGTAAGGTGAGTGTGGTGTATGTGGGTGGCAAGGGGCGGGGCGCACTGGCATTCTGCTCCACTATGAGCTTCCTTTCTGTCCCAACAAATGTCTCAGGGTCTCATATATACCTTTGCTTTTCCATGGTTATCGGGAGTTTGCCTGGAGAGGAAATTGATATGGTAATGCCTTTTGCTCCAGATTTCCTAGTTCTCTTCCTGTCAAAATCTCTGATTTATGTCTCATTACATTTCACCACTAGCAAAATTCATAATTGCATCTAAGCAGGTGTTAAGCAGTTCCATGCTGTGATGCTCCCACTCCTCCTCCTGGTAAAGTTTATTTTCACAAGCACCTTATAGAGGCAATGGAAGAAGGTTCATGTGTCATGGTAGCTGATAAAAGAAATAGTTCCAGCTTCACAGTAAGTAGCTCTTATAATATACCATGTAGGAATGAGAAACCATGGCTTAGTAGTGGGCTTGGGAAGAGTCACTGTTCAGTCCTGAGTGAGTGCCATTAGGGGCCGAGAGGACTTACAGAGAGAGGGCACAGGTGAGGCATATGTGGGACAAGCACTTACTCCTAGATCCCAGTAACTGTATTCAGTTTACACTAATTGGATGGAAGTTGATGCTGCATTCAAAGCAGAAGACAAAGTGGCACAGTCTTAGGATGAAATTTGTCAAGAACTGAAGGGAACAGAATAGGAGATGATTGTTGCTAGAGATTTAGCCAATGAAAGTCATAGTAAGAAAGCACAGTGCAATATGTCTTCAAATAAATGTTTTATTTCTATCACAGTTTCTGCCTGTGTTTTATTATATATTAGCATAAATTCATATATGTATCCAAATAGGTATTAGTGTTACATCTTGATGTACTATGTCCTGATAATTTTTTACTTTTATTTGGACTTTTTGAAGGCACTGCCTTAACTGCAATAAATAAGTCTCGTGGTAAACTTTCATATATAGAGGAGGCTGGTAAAAGAGACAGATTTGAGAGGCAGCAATCATGCTACTCCTCCTATTACACCATGTAAGAGTGGGACACGGGTTTGGTAGTGGCCTTGGGAATGCTCACAACTCTGTCCTCAGCTCATTGCAACAGATAGGACTTGCAGGGTGTAGACATGGGGGGAAGATTCTGTAGATGGAAGTAATTATACACAGGGAAAGTTAACCAGGGTAGGATTTTCACTGTATACATGATGCCAATCCGTAAGACTCAGGGGTTTGGCAAGAATTTGGAGTTTAACGGGATAATGGTCATTGCTGGTAATTTGGTCAGCTCCTTGTTTTGAAGAATGGGTGCAGGTGTTTTGAATTTAGATCAGGCTGGAGAATTTTGGAGGGACAGTAAGATGACTTCTTCTTTGGAACATTGGATGGGAAGGTTAACATTCTACTGAGTCATTCTACTAGCCCTTCTGTAGAGCTCAGTGCACCTTTAGGATTGGCCAGGGCTATAGTATAGTTCTAGTGTCTGAGTTAGCCAATGATTGACATGAAAATGATCAGCTAGGTGGTTAGTGAAGTCTTCAGATCTATAGGAAACCAATACACATGCAAAAAAAAAAAAAAAAAAAAAAAAAAAAAAAAAAAAAAAAAAAAAAAAAAAAAAAAAAAAAAAAAAAAAAAAAGGAGAGAGAATGAGAAAAATCCATCAAGTTAATGAAGAATACCAATAAACTCCTTTTGTGGATTAAACTCTTGACTATAGTGAGGCAGTGGTGAAGTATTAACAATTGAATGAGAAAATAAATGAAAATATCCAGACACTCTTATTAGCAAAGTTTTCCATTTATATCTATAATATGTAATGATGTTATTATGTTAAACTATTACAGAGTCCCCTTGCCTGCTTATTTTTGTCTCCAGTATTATTGCTATTTCAATTTATACCACATTTAGCATAAATGATTATATTGTAAAAAGGAGCTATGTTTTAAGCTATTGCTCTATAGTTAATTATCCTTTAACTAGGCTGAAAACCACCATAATACTATTAGTTCAATTAAAAAGACATTAAGTGGAATGTTTAAGATCTTTGCATTTAAATACATAAAATATTTTGGATGGGGTTTTCATGTTGTCTTTTTTTGCATAAAGCATATTTTAGGGCACATTTTAGATTGTGTAGATGCTATTAAAAGTAATAAATGTTTATATTTTCTTACTTTGTGTATTTTCTTTGTAATGGTGGTTTTTCCTACCATTGTATGCGTTACACAATTTATATTTTTTATGGATTTGAATTTTATATCTAAAAGAAAAAATAAAGATGTGATTGCTCAACTAAGCTTTTAATACTTCAAAAACACATTCTTGCATTAAGTAAATTTAAATAAATCTTTAAGTAAATAAACTTTCAATAAAGTAGATGATGAACCTAGTATATAACTCTTTGAAGCCAGTAAACTTTTACTATATGAAGTTTATGAAAATAAAAAGAATAAGATCACAGTTCGATTTCACTTTTTTGTATTAAAGTTGAAAGCATCTCCAATACTTTCTTTTTTTGTTGTTGTTTTTTTTTGGCGGTACTGGGGATTGAACTCAGGGGCATTCTACCTCCGAGCTATACCCCCAGCCCTATTTTTTATTCTTTATTTTGAAACCGAGTCTCACTAAGTTGCGGAGTGCCTCACTAGGTATCTGAGGCTGGCCGCGAACCCGGATCCTCAGGTCTCAGCCTCCCGAATGCTGGGATAACAAGCGTGCGCCACCACGCCCGGCTTCCAATACTTTCTAGTTAGTGTTTTTTCTTTAACTTGACTTGCTATTATTTATTTCACATATTAAAAAAAATTAGGTATGGCTACTTTGGTCAATGTCACCTGTCCACAAAAGGTTATTTGTTGTAGTTGAAAATTGTTTTGAGCTGGGCATGGTGGCATGTGCCTGTAATCTCAGTACTTGGAAGGCTGAGACAAGAGGAACCCAGGATCGAGGTCAGTGCTAGGCGTGTAGCTCAGTGGTAGAATGCTACTGGGTTAAATTCCCAGTAACATACATATGGAAAAAGAAAGAGAGAGAGAGAGAGAGAGAGAGAGAGAGAGAGAGAGAGAGAAGGAGAAGGGAAGGATGGTTCTGATGGGTCTGTCACTTGAAGCACCATTCTGCCATTAATACTAAATGATCATGTGATCCAGGACATATATATACTTGGTCCACAGGTGAAATTCAAGTGGGCTACAGCTGCCTCTACTGTTTCAAGCATACTGTGAGGCTTCTCACCAGCAGGGCTATAACGCAGTGACTGGACTCTCTGAGGAGCTTGAAATGGGAGTGCCCAGATTCTGGTCCAGAGACACTGATTTTACTGGTGTGGGACATGGTCCAACCACTGGGACTTGAAAATTCTCTCCCAAGGGATTTGATGGGGTAGCCAATGGGGTAGCCAAATTTGCAAAGTATGATACATAGAAGCTACAGAGCCCTCACAGTTCCTGAGCCTTAGTCCCAGCTGGTAGGTTTTAAGACTCTAATTATAGTTTCATTTAAGGTGATATGTAGTGGAGCAGGTGGCTACATCATCTGGGAGGACTTGGGGTGCGTTCTTGGGTTGTGCCACACCACAGTGCCTCACCTGAGCACTTGTTCCTCACAAGGCTCCCCAGAGAACCTCTCAGCTAATCGCCAGGAAGCACTCTCATTTACATCTTGCTTCTGAGATCACTTTCCACAGATTCCACTTCCCTCTGAGTTCTTCCTCCCTCCTCAAGAGAAAAGAAAAAGAAAAAAAAAAAAAAAAAAGCAGAGATTGAGAAGAAACTGCATGGGAAGGTTTCCAGCCAAGGATTCAAACAAAAATCCCCATGTGCAGGGATAATCACTTTGGTATAAACAAAGTTGGCTTGCAAAGATTTTAAAAATGCCAGCCTACCTGCCTTCCTCCACACATAATGACTATTGCTTTAGACTCAGGTAAGCTCCACAGGTAATTCTGATGAGCACACCTGGTGTATTCATCCACTGATGGGTTGGTTCCTGAATAGGCTTTCAGAGTTTCATTTGTGGGTTTTTCCTTCCCACAAATGATAAACAATTTTTGATACTTGTGCCTTTTATTTGTATATAGAAATAAACTGTTTTTAAAAATTGTATTACTAAGTGGACCTTAATATTTCTCCCTTTTAAGAAATACTTCAATACACTAATATATATAAATTGCAAACTATATATATATATACCCTAACCAAAGAAATTCACTTTTCTCATTAAAGAAAAACAAAGGTAAGACAACTCATCTAGTTAATAAGACTTTTTTAACTGGATGAAACTCAAAATTTATTTTTTAAGATATTACATTTATTTATTAAAGAGATTACAACTTAAAATATGTTACAATTTATATTTTAAAGAAAATTTTTTGCTCACATTTGTTAAATTTTTAATACTTTTATCGGTGCATTATATAGTCTTACATCATAATGTAGTTCAAAGAAATTTATTTTTTAAAATAGATTATGCCAGTTCAATAATTCAACACTAATTCATTAGTCACGCACTCTTCCATGGGACTGGGAAGACAAGTTTGTCTTGCTCATTAGGAAATGTTCAGTACTGTGAGAAAACTTTTACGTTTACTTCAATGTAGTTCTAATTTCCTCATTTTAAAATTATAATCTCTGTATTTTTAATTATATAAAAATAAGCCAGGCATGATGATGCATGCCTATAATCCTAGTTCTTAGGATGTTGAGACAGGAGGATCATCATAGGTTTGAGGCCAGTCTCAACAACTTAGCAAGGTCCTCAGAACTTAGTGAGACCATGTTTCAAAATAAGATAGGATTGGAAGTGTAACTTAGAGGTAGAACACCTCTGAGTTTAATCCCTGCTCTCTCTCTCTCTCTCTCTCTCTCTCTCTCTCTCTCACACACACACACACACACACACACATGTGCTAGTAAAAATATATATAAATATAGCTTTTTTTATTAATTGGAAATATAGCTTTTTTATTACTATTTTTTCTCCTTTCCCTAGAGATGGTCAGTTCAAACAGCGTCATATGAATCAGGAAAGTACAAATACATGTTGCATGAGTATACGTGTGATTTTGAAAATAAAAATGCAACCATATCATTCAATTTGATTTTCTCACTTAACAATATATTTTGCTGGCTGGGCAAGGTGACGCACACTTGTTATCCTAGTACTTGGGAGGCTGAGACAGGAGAGTTGCAGGTTCAAGGACAGCCTCAGCAAATAGTGAGACTCTCATTAACCTAGGGAGACCCTGTCTCAAAAATAAAAATAAAATAGAACTGGGGCTGTAGCTCAGAGGTAGAATGCTCCCGAATTCAATACCCAGTGACACACACACACACACATACACACACACACACACACACACACACACACACACACTAAAAAAAAAAAAAAAAAACAAAAAAAACCCCAAAACAGTATATTTTGCATATTTTTCCAGCTTATAAAACTGCTTCTGAACGTGTGCAGTATTATTTTCTGAGATCATCAGAATTCTGGTAATGAGCATGCTTTCTATAAGGTGGAAAGGGAAAGTCTTTGAATATGGAAGTCAGGTGCATTCATCAAAGCCAGCCTTCCCTTTGCCCCATCACGGGCACACACTCCGCAGTCCTCCAGCTCCACCTCCCTCCCTTCACTCTGCCGTTGCTCAGTCTGTGTCGTCAGTCATTTCGGGAGCCCTTTGCAGGTCTCCGGGGTTGCAGCTTACGTCAGTCTACTTCCCATACAGACTTCATTGGGACACCGGTCCATCAACTGAGCCTACACTGTGTGTTTTCCATTGCGAGCAAAGAAAAACTAGATTTAGCACTAAAATGTACCATCTGTGTCAATACGTGTCCATGTGTGATGGTGAGGACTTAAATCTGAGCACATTTGTTATTTTTAATTCCAAGGCACGCAGGGTTGCGGTCATTGTTTCTCCTAGTCCTCAGAAGAAAGATCTTCCTGAGATCACCAAATCCCTCCTGAGAAGCCGGGTCAAAACTCTGCTCAAAAAGACCTCTCTTGGGTAAGAGCTACGCCAAGCCTTCCTGCCTGGCTTGCTCAGTGAGTCTTTTTATTCCAAAACCAGAACGGTGTTAAAGGCCACTGAGAACAGAGTTGAGAGTGAGCTCTTTTTATTTCCCATACCCCGAGCCCTTTCTCCTTTGCCTTCTGCTTTATATTCTGCCTAGTTCCAACCCAGTTAGGATGGGCTTTTACCCATCTTCCTCCTCTGAGCCAGGATAGCAGGAATGTGAACAAGCCAGGAAAGTTTAATTGGATTAAACTCCTGTGTCCCTCCACCCCGCAACCTCCTCGCTGGCAACTTTCTTGACAGCTTAACTAGCTAGATACGCAACACAGGGTTGCAGCATTCAGCTGGGCCTCCTGGCTCACCTGGGCCGGAGGCGGGGGCGGGGGAATGCACCTGGCCGGCTGTGAAGAGCCGCAGAATGACAGGGAACCCACAGCAAACCCCACTCTGATCCTGTCACCGGCTCTCCGGCTTCGTGCACTTCTGAGGCGAAATTCAAACCTGAAATTTTAGCTGCTCAACGTGATTGGATTCAGCCGGCGCCTCCCGAACCTGTGGTAGAAGTGCCAGAGGGGGAGCAAAGCCACTTCCCTGGTCTTTAATTCCCTTGGCCAAGAAAAATCAAAATCTGTCCATTTGGCATGTTGGAAAGGGAAAAAGGGCAATACAAATTTTCCTTAATAAAATAATGCTGGCTATTAAAGAGCAGTCTTGCCGATGTCATTTGACGCCCTTCTCCCACAGGGCTGGCGGGCACGGGGCCAGGGAGTGGGGAAGTGTGATTGGAGACATTAGTTACACCACCTTAGGTATGGTAGCAAAATAATATTTGATAAATGAAAATAAATCCAGGCGGACACAATTTCCAAATAGTTTTTAGAAGTACCTGTCACTTGCAGACTCTCTTCTTAAGCGTAACCTTTGGTGAGCGAATCCATTTTACCGCTTCTTCCTGCCAGAAAATTTCAGTGTGCCCTAAAAGAACAGTGTTCCCAGAAAGAGGCTGATGTTCAGAAACTGTCTGCAAAAGCACCTTCCAGAGATTATCTTCTCAGGACTGGAGTTGTTAAATGCCTGTACTTTCTTTTCACAAGCTCTGGGAAGAAACAAGTCCCCCGCCCCCCATGGACCTCACAAACAGAAGGGTTGGTACCTCAGATACCTTTCACAGGAAGCCACCCATTTCATGCAATAATTAGAGCTAAAGTTTAGTCTCTAAGAGAGGTAGTGGGATCAAAATCTTCACTGAAATATAAAGAACTACTACTTGGTCCTGTCCTAAGGCAAGTTTTGGTGTTCATGTACGAAGAGGCAGAAAGTACAAGGGAAGTCGCAACTTTGGGATCCAAAGATAAACTTCCTCCATTGACTGTCTTTCTTCCTCATAGGCACTTGCAAACCAACCTGATAACTCGGTAGGAAGTTAAAATAAGAGTTCTAGTACCTGAAAGGTAGAGATGGAGAAGAAAACAAAAATAGAAGAATAAAAATTCATGTGACGAAGGAGCAGCATCTGATGGATATAATTAGAATTAGAAATACATCTTTTGACTTTCCCATATTTCGTGTTCATTGTATCCAAAAACACTGAAGAAAATGTTAGACTGGTTCTATTTTGGGGATTTTTCAGTTGTAGAATGGTAAGAAAGCAAAATACACTAGAAACTGTAGTTTGAATTTTGAATTTTTGTCTTTCCCCAGGCTAGTGAAACACAGCATAGTATCTCTTGTGGTCCTGGGAAGCAGTGGCAGTGAACTTCATGCTCAGTTAGCCTACAATCTCAAGGGTGAATACTCCATAGGTGCTGTATTGCTATGCTGTAGTGTTTGGTAGGTGAGGTATAATAAATACAGTTTTTATTAGTGCATTGTAATAATACCTCATCATGGTGAAGTTCAGAGAGAGAGAGGCAGACATGCCCACAGTACTCATTAAACCCTCCCCCAGTTCCCACCCTACTCCCTCTCCCTGGCCACCTTCCTGTGCAAGACACGGTGATTGTCATTGATAAGTTTGTGTATGCACGTCGTGTCCATTGAAGTGTTTCCCTCTTCAAATGCATTTTTAGCATATGATATTTTCAGTTTATCATGGGTTTAACCCCACAGTAATTCACCAGTACTGAACATGTCCTGGGGAATGTGATCGCACTAGGAAGTCAGGAATGGTGTTCTAGAGGGCTGTCAGGGGACTTGAGTTCCAGTCCTTGTTAGTACTTAAGACCTATGGATAATCAGCTAAGTATCATCGCACCTAGCATGTTTTGGGCACTATATTATGAACATCTAAATACTTTGCCTTATTCTATTTAGGAAGGTTTAGTTTCTTCACAATTAGCAAAGACTAAACTGAATAATATAAGGAAGGTAGCAAAGTTTTCTCTTTTATCTCCTCCTCCTCCTTTGCTCCTCAGATTCCTCAGCTATAACATGTGGCTAGGGATAGCTCCCATATTATAGACTGTTGTGAAGTTTAAATGAGGTAGAACATCTGTGGGTTCAACAGCCAGTACCAAACAAACAAACAAACAAAACACAAGTGCATCAGTAGATCAGTAGACCAGGAAAACCAGAGATGCCCTGGTTGGAGCCCCACCACGAGCATTTGTACCTGTGGTGACCTGGTGTGCAGCCAGGGAGCCCACACTTGGAAAACCACTGGCCACATCACTTGTGTTGACATTCCTCAAACCCTTGGGTATGTTGGCAGAGAGCACAGGGAAATCGAACATGGCCCTGCAGGGTGTCGCTCATGCTTCTGGGAGGTGTGACCTTGACCCGTGGGCTTGTGTTTCAGGTGTCTCCCTTCAAGAGGTGCTGCTGGGAAGCCAACGGGGAAGTGCATGTCGGCGTGCCCCCAGACCCAGTGTGTGAACCCCGTGTATGAGCCTGATGAGTCCCATCCCGTCTGCAAGAATGGCAGGTGGGGGGCCGTGGTGCCAGGTGCCCTCCAGTGCACCCCGGTCTCTATCATGGTGGAGGCAGTCAGTACCTGTCTCTTTATGCGCCTGAAGTCTAGACAGTCCAGCCTTCCTGGAAGACACTGAAAGGAAGTTTACTGTTATCTTTACTGAAAACCTCTAAAGAGTAAACCATGAAATGTTGGGACTCTCATCAATGACAGCTGATATAAAGAAAGAAGGAATTCTTAGATAAGAAATTACTTACCTGGGTTTGTAACCTGAACCCATTATAGGTACGATAGTTAACTCCAGGGGATCTCTGAAAACTTTTAAATTATAAACAAATTTTAACAAAATTTAGTGGTGTGTTCATGCATTTTTTTTGTTAGGAAAAAAAAAAAAGAGGGAGAGAAAGGCAAGAAAAAGAAAACAGAAAAACATGTTTACAACTTTCATTTGATGTGCAAAAAGGAGGTCTGAGACTTCAAAAGGGTTAACAACCCTGGATTAAACAACCGTATACTTGTGTTTATCAATAAGGATCATTATATTTTTTATCTCCAAGTGGCAGTTGCACAAGAGGGCTGCAAAGGTGCCTACAATAACTTGGCATTGTGGCAAGAGAAAGGTTGCTTCTTACTTTATAGAGAACCAAGAGGAACTTTGGGAGTGGGGTGCCTGGCCTGGGCCTTCGGCCTCCACTGAGGAGCGTTTTGCTTTCTTGTGATGACTGAGTGTAGGTGTTTCTGACTCTGTCCTAGACTCTGGGAAAAACATCCAAGAGTGGCCATGACTTTAGCCTGATGGTGACCTGGGTCCTCAGAGTTCCTCCTACCTCCATCAGACCTCTCTCCAATGATTGCTCAAGAGGCTACCAGCTTACACTTTCTGTTCTCTGACATGACCTTAGGACACTTTGTGTTTCTTTCCCACTAGTTCCAAAGAGGACCGAGTTATACAGTCAATGGCTCATCACAACCATTCCTTATTTGGAGACTCACAAACAATAAATAAGGAAGGGCAGATGGTTAAACAGGATGTCTTATGTTAAAAGCAGCATAAAGAATCTTCCTTAATATTAATCATTAGTGAAGATTTTGGTGATTGTGGCAAACATTACAGTAGACACTTTACATTTTCCCATTTAATCTCTTGAACATCCCTATGGGGTTGGTCTAAGTTTCAGTTTGCAGATGTGGGTCAAGACTCAGAGAAGTTGAACAACTTGCCCAAGGTAACACAGCTAGCAAATACCAAAGTTTGAATACCTGCCAGTCTGTAAACTCATTCTCTGGCAATAAGTTATTTCTTTAAGCTGCAAAGAAGCCTGCAGTTGTGCTTATCCCTAGTTTATTTTGAAAGAAGTACAACTGTTTGGTTTGAAAGAATCTTCCCTAAACACAGCTGCCTGCATGACTCATAACTAAGGCAACAAATCCACTTTCTCTGCCTCTAACTGTGAGTTACAAACCCAGCTACTAAAAGATAGGAAAATAGAAATGTGAAGGAGGTTAGGTGCCACCTATAGTCTTTGTATCATTTAGGATAATTTTTAACAACTAAGGGAGTATCTGAAAGACTTCATTTTATTTTCATATCCTTTAAATATCTTTTATTGGTTTATTGATGCATTGCAATTGTCCATCATATGGACGTCCACTTTCACTCTTAAGTCTGTAGGTGGGCGTCCACGGTTGGGGCTGGGACACGAATGCACCATCAGCGCCAGCCTCTTTCTAGCCTCTTGCTTCACACACCTTGGCCTGTTTCTGTCTTCATGTTCAGAAAATGTTCAAATGGCTGCACCTCTGGCCAATGTGTCCCTGTTCCAAGAAGGAAAGGCAAAGAACAAATAGAGAATAGGGAGCATGCCAGCCAGGTCGGTGCCCGGAGCCAGTTACATGGCCAAACCCCGCCGGGAGGGAGGGAAGCTGGGGAGGCGACTACGGGCTCTGAGCCCATCGTCATTGCAAACAAAAGTGCAGCTCGGTGAGTGAGGAAGGAGTGGAGAGTTGCTGCACACGGACTACAGGAGCAGCCACACTCCGCACAGGGAAGCAGCCTCCAGGCAGCGGGGAGGAAGCTCCCACTTCCTACAGCCGCAAGTTAGTGCTGCCACCTTAGCTACATCACTCCCTGCCACACACCCTGGAGACAAGTGCAGCCGGCACTTGCATATGTATGGCTCCAGGTTTTTGTCATGGGCTATCATAAATACAAAGGGCCCATCAAAGTAATGAGACTCAGTGCCCACAGCTGAGAAAGCTGGGCTGGGATTCAGAAGAGCCGAGTTCAAGTCCCTCACACGCCATTTCCTAACAGTGTGATCTTAGGCGTGTCATCGACCTCAAATTTCTGTGTAAAGTGAGAGCGGCGGTACCACTTAAGACATGGGGCTGTTGTGAGGTTTAAATGAATGTGTGTAAGAGTACCTATGAAAAATTGGGTATGCATATTGCCTATGATTATTGTGAGTTTTAATTGAAGAGCACTCGATTTGGTCACTTCATTTGTTTTGCCATGGAAGTCACTTCATTTCGGTAAACTTGGGTTTAAGCCCATGCTCTGCACAAAGCGTCATGCTAGGCACTGATTATCTAGAAAGAGAAATGTGCGGAGTAGAAAGGAGAATCCTTACGGTCCTCCCATCCCCAAATGCTGCTCTCCTCTGCAGGTATGCCGCTCCCCATCTTCCTCTGTGAACTGTGTCCCCTGGGGAACTCAGCACCCAGCTCATGTTCAACAGGGCACCTTCGCCAGTGGCTTCTCCAAGTCCCCTTCAGTTCTTCTTATTCCACTGGTGTCCAAAACACTTCAGTTCCCGGGTCCTCTCATGTTTTTATTTTGTTGTTGTTGTTTTGTTTTGTGTTTTCTTCTGTCTTCTTTATGTCTGAAATGTAGACGTTCTCAGGGTTGGGCTTCACTTCAGCCATGCCTCTTCTCAATTGCCAGGCCCAGCAGGTGACCCTCAGTCACGTTCAGAGTTTCTTCTATTTCGGCTGCTGCAGACTCACAGCCCTGTTCATGTGGTTCAGGTTTGTGTCTCAGGTTCAGAGCCATATATGTGACAGCTTGCTGGACAAGTCCCCAACAGCTGCCCCAAAGCACAGGTACAAAACATTTAAAACTGAATTCTTCCCCCTGTGGACTTGGTCCAACCTCTGTAGTGTCTATTTCAGGTAGCTTTGTTGTCTATCCTGTTAGCTAAGCTAGAGCATTATGAATCCATCCTTGTCCTTCTCCATTTTCTCCTACATCCAATAATTTCTAAGTATTTTCCTTAGCTCTAACATTTCTCCCTCTTCTTTGTGGCTATTGATTTGAAAGCTTTGACTGCTTTCTGTCTGCAGTATCTTCAGGGCTCCCATTCCACCCCCAATGTGATGCCACTGGTCACAGCTGCTAGAATAAGAATGACAACCAAATTGAAAGTCACCCTTCACTGGGAATCCTCTGACAGCTCCCTACTTAGCCTTCCCACCATGCACTGCACTTCCCACTTAGAATCTTTGAACCAGGGACCTCCATGAGTAGCTCGAGGTCATGTCCTCTTGACTTCAGCCAGTGTGCACATGTATGTGCACATGTATGTAGAAAGTCATGCTTTCCCCCAGGGCTCTGCATCGTCTTCATTTCTCTGTCCAGGGATTAGCATGCTGGGCGGAACTCATTACTCTGTGTTTTTGTCAAATGATTTAGATTGAATATTTTCATCTTCACAACTAAAATATTCCATAACATGTTTAACAGTTCAATAGACTTCACTCTATGAAGATTTGGTCTCTTGGGACCTCATATTCTGCAAGCCTTGCATAACATTCCATAATAGAGTTAGGTAAGGACATGGCAATTGGGATATCAATAAGAAATCCTAAACATTTACTTGGCTTCCATTTATATATTTTTTTTCTCCACTGATGTATCAGAACCCATCAATAGGGAAGAGCCTGAGTAATCAATTCAGTTATTCCCTAAGACTGTGGGTAGGAAAAGGATGTCTTTGATGTTAACCTTCCTAAAGATCCAAATATCCTAATTGCATGAATGGTGACATCCCACTTTTGTTTTTGTGTGAATGACATAGATTATGATAATTAAGAGAGGAATGAGTGGGTCAGAGGGAAAAGTGGCTGATGGTCAGAAGAGGACGAGTGTTCCCTTATGTCTTTCCATGTGTTTGGGGGCAAAGTAGCAGGTAGTATTCAAAATCACAGTCTCGCATTGGGCTCTGAGTTCAAGTTTCAGTTCTGGCTTTGGCAACTGGAGGACGAGGCTTATTATTGCAGGCAGTTTTGTTTGCTTTTTAATTGAAGAGGAAGGAGAACTTTAGGCCAATCTCATAAGATAACAACAACAACAATAACAAAGGCTTGAAATGTCTTTTCAGATAGGGTAGACAATGTTGCTCCTAAGCTCAGAGATTAAGTGCATGGATAGTAAAGCACCCCCTTTTGGGACTGTCATGTTAATGAATAGTTTCAGTATTCATATCAAGTTTTTAGATACCTGAGGCAAAAAGCAAAAACAACAACTACAACTGCACTCTATAGAGTATATAAGAATGTCAGCTTTAAATATTATGTTTTCCATTTTTAAAGAAGTTAGCAAAATGTTTTTATGTCCCTTTCATCACCAGAAATGTTCCTGCCCAGTTGTTCTTTAATCACTATAGTCAATATTACCTGTCAAAAAATGCAAATCTGTTCATAGCATTTCCTGGTTTGAAACCTGTGGATATCTACGTGATAAATTCCAAGCCTGATATATAAAACCTTCACCTTTTGGGCTCTTAGTATATTTTTCCATGCTCATATATGCTTAGTATATTTTTCCCTTTCCCAATTTCCTCATCTGTACCACCTAAGTAATACACACAAGTGTGCAAAAAGGTATAGAACACAAGTACATGCCCATGGGCACACACTCATACAAGGACACATATCTGTGTACATAGACAGAATTCACACACATACTCAAGGATAAACATACAAACATGTGAGATATACATAAGCACATGTGTACGTATATGCACATGGCCATACTACAAATGCACATGCAGGACACAGAAGAAAACATACCTAGTCCCATGCATGCATGTGTGTGGGCATTTATTAATATAGAGACACACATACGTGAGCACACTCAGGTATACACACACACATGTGGCTATATAGAAGGACACATGTGGGGGCATTCACACATATGTACAAATATGGGCAGACATCCAACACATTAATCCTGGTTGCTTCCTGATCTCACCCCCAGAAAGGTGGCAGAGCTGCTGATTTGGTTCATGAATTAATCGGGCCTCTTGTTTTTCCCAAGAGCATGTTAATGCTCCTCTCATCTTAGCTGACTGCTAAAGCATCTGGCATGTTCCCTCATCCTGCACATAGAAGTACTCATCAGAGACATTTGTCACTCACTGGTATTTAAAGATGGGTCTTCACAGAGGACAACATAGTCATTCACGTCCTATACATTCCTCTAGATCAGGGACATCTGAAAGAAATATAAGTGTCAAGAAGGTAAGATAAACATGTAATCTACAATTTCAAAGCAGCAGCATTAAAAAAACATAAGCAGGTAAGCTAAACTCATATTTTATTTAATCTATTATAAAATACTATCATTCAATATGTAACCATTATAAAATTATTAATCAGACAGTTTATATCATTTATGTGTGTGTGTGTATGTGTGTGTGTGTGAGAGAGAGAGAGAGAGAGAGAGAGAGAGAGAGAGAGAGAGAGAGAGAGCGCACATGCGCATGTATGCGCAGGCATGCGTATGAACATGTGCTGGTCTTTGAAGTTTAGTATGTTTTATACTTTCTACATCACAATTTGACTAACCACATTTCAAGTGCTAGTGACTGTCATATTGTGTGGTACAATGTAGAATCTGCAAAAATCCTCTCTGGATCAAATCAAATCAACTGAGAGCCAGACAGCAATGGAAACTTAAAGCAAGTGTGTGGCCCTTCCCTGACAAATCTTTTTATGGAACTCAAAATGAGCCTTTGGAGAACTTACCTAAAATCAGGATTTATCTGAATTGTTCTTTTTATTTTTCCTCTGCCTAAATTTTAAGTTACTTTTTTTTCCTAGTTTTGTCTTAATATATTGAAAACATTTAAAATATTTAAGTCCTTTTATGGGTTTTTTTTTTCTGATCTTACAGTAAGGCAACTTAAAACTTCCTTGAGAACCAAGGAAGACATCGATATTCTTCCATAGCACTGTGATTCTAGACATTTTCCTCTCAGGGAAACAAGCCATCCTCCCTCCTTCCACATGGTAAGTAGCTCTTTGCTTTATGCACTCCGGGGGGCTTATCATTCTGCTATAATAACTACATATATGTTGCTAAACTTCACAGTGCTATGCCAAATCAAGCAATGGATACTACAGACTTAACATTCAAAAGCTTTGTTAATGACACATTAACACAAAAAAGATAGAAATCAAAACAGTAGCAGAGTTGTATATACATAACATGGTTAAAATAACGAATACTAAAACAAAAACAAACAAAAAAACCCCCAAATTATGGTACTCAACCTCGAGGAAGACTTGAAATTTGCTTGTGGAAATGGGCAGCTGAAGGGTTTAGCTCTTACGTTGTGGTAAAGTAGAGAAAAGTAACCTGAAGTGGGAGGAACACGGTGAGACCAGAGGATGACAAGTCTGTTCAGATGTGTGCATGTGTGTCTTTTGAGTGTTTCTACACTGTTCAGTTCCTCTGGGTGAAATTTTCTATGTTCAACTAGTATTTATTGTACATGTGAAATTCACATTGCTTAGATTGTTCGCTAATTAGCCAGGCATGGTGGCCCATGCCTGTAATCTCAGTACTTGGGAGGCTGAGACAGGGAAGCCTCCATCAACTTAGTGAGATCTTGTTTCACAATAAAATAAATAAATAGAACTGACGATATAGTCTGAAGGCAGAAGCCTCCTGGGTTACACACACACACACACACACTCTCTTTTTTTTTCCCTTGGAACAAATTTGTGCTTGTGAAAACACGTGCTATAGTGCAATTATAGTAATTATGATCATATTTGCATGTATTTGGTTTTTTTCTTTCACAGCATCCTGTTTTCTGGTCTAGACTGTGAATTCCTTCACGGTAAGAGTTGCATCTCATCTTTGTATCATATTTCTATCATCTGTCTTTCCTAGCCTCACATACAAGGAGTACTTAATATATCCTTAAAATTTTGTTAATCTAAGTTATATTTGACTAAGTTGGAAGTAGTGGCTCCTGTAATTCCAGTATTAGGGAGGCTGAGACAGGATGATGGCAAGTTTGAGTCCAACCTTGGCAACTTAACAAGAATCTGTTTCAAAATGAAAAATAAGAGTGTGTGTGGGGGGGTAGAGTTTAGTGGTAGAGCACCCTTGGGTTCAATTCCCAGTAAAATTAGTAAATAAATTAATAAATTATATTTGATGAACTCATATGAAAGAATGGATTCATATGCATTTTCAAATTCTTTTTCTGTTGAAAATTTAGTAAGTTCAGACTCAAGTGGCAGGCAGACCCACGCATGTTGGGTACCCTCTGCTGCCTGTGTTCAACTGACCGTAGCCCTTATCGCTGAGAGACTTACCCCATGCTAACAAAATGTCAGTGCTTCAGTCAATAGAGTCAGTGTCTTACCAGAGCAGACTACAGGGAGCCAACACAGGCTAAGGAAACAATGGTTGGCGTTGTTTTTCCAAGCCCTTCTCCAGTCCCTCCCCCAGCATGGAAACCCTTCCAGGCTACTCTCCAGATAGGGCTCTGCTCTCATCAGGACTGTGGAAATGCAGGGCCATGTCATAAAACCAGAGAAAACTGTATTCTTTTCCCATTGGCTCAGCTGGAATCGTTCCTCACCCTGGGAAAATGGGCAAGTGAAAATTCAAGCTGAGAATGTACAGCGTCAGGTCTACACACTGGAAACATTCGAGGGAAGTCTAACATTCTTTCTACACATGTAAATTGTGTTGAGAGAATGGTCACAGAAATGAACCCAACAGCTGAATCCAGAAAAATCATTTTACTTTGTTTGAATAATACCAGCATTTCTTTCTTGAATTTACGGTTTTAAAGTCATAAGACAATATGAATACTCACGTGTGTGTCATTGCCCTCTACTGGAAAAATGGAGTAACGTTGTTTCACTAGCTGTCCATAGATTCTAATACTATGTCAAACAATCGTTTATACTTGGTTGGCATTTTTATCTTTTTGTGTTTCAAAATGTTTTTACATATAGGATTTTAATTTTTCCTTTCAATAATGCTGTGAAATGGCTAAGCTATTTTCATTCCCAATTTACAGATAAAAAACTGAGGTGGGGGTAAATTTTTCATTCAATCTACATAACATTAATGAAACTATATATAAAGAAGTATGCTAGGTGATTTACAAAGGTAAATAGGATGGTATTTGCTCCATGGAAGCTTATAGTATATTATAGAATATAAATATATGTCTACACACACACACACACACACACACACACACACAAATCACTCTATTACAAATAGAGTTGCAAGGTGTAATGGAAACTAAGCCAGGCACACATTTATGTTGTTTTATCCTCATTATACCCTCTTTGTATTTATTATATGCCCTCTTTTACAAATGGCAAAATCAAGGTTGAGTACTCATAAGTAATATATGTTCATAAATACAATGAGAAGTAAGAAGAGAGAGCATTGCCATTGGTGTAAATCAAGAAAGTCTTCATAAAGGAGGTGGTATTTGAGCTAGGGCTTAAAAATCTATGCAGAAGAACACAGGTATTAGAGGGAAACTCTGCTCATGAAGCTAACAAAGGTCTCACTTGGGTGATGACGGGTCATGCAGGGAGAGTGAAGCTTTACAAGGAAAGAAGTACTTCTGGTGCAGAAGATGGATCTGAAGAAGTGGTAGAACTGGGGCTGGTCCAGATCTGCCCCACTGTGCAGCGAGGTCCTAGCTGAGCCTCGTGCTGGCAGGAGGCGGTGGAGCCTGCCTCGGGGTGCAGCGAGGCTGCCAGGATGATGCCTGGTTTCTTTTGCTTATGGATATGGTCACAGGTCAATGGGAGCTGGTGTGGGAAGCGTGAACAGGCAATGGCTGGCAGCCTGTGCTCCTGGGAGTCAGTAAGGAGTAGCGCATACCCAGGGAAAATCATTCACTTTCACATTAGAGGTTGCCGAACTGTGGCACCTCCTCTCTCCTTTAACAATCTGGACCAACGGTCTCTAAAGCAGCATGCAATAAATAAATAAATAAATAAAATAAAATTGAAGACATCGTAGTGAGTGAAACAGGGCTCTCTTTGTCCTTTGAATGTGATGATAAGCCTCATTTAGTTGAGCACGTGGGTGATTTTTGCCTAGAGTTTTCCTTTTACACCCAACAATTTCCACAAGCCCTCCAGAGTCAACCCGTACCACCTTCCGTGTGCTCTGTTTCTGGAGAATCTCAGGGTCAGAATAAATGATAGGGACCACAGGTTGTTCTCAGAGCTTACAGAGCCATGGCCTCATCGCCAGGGGACTAAGAGAGCTGTGCACAGGGCTAGAAAAGAAAGGAAAGGAGCAGATAACTAAGTCCAGTTACAAGAATGGGTCTAATCTTTTGTTTGACAAAAGAAGCACTGGGTTGGAAATTTTCCACCTCTAAAACTTTTCCTCTGTAATTTCTTCAGGTCACTGAGAATGAAATATACAAATGAAGGAGGGAGGAATGAAAGGAGGGAGAGAGGGAGGGAGGGAAAGAAAGAAACACAACCGTCCAAAATAGTGATAGACAGATGCAGAAACAACTGAATAGATACACAGACAAAAAAATGAACCTTGAATGATCATGACATTTTCATAACTTTCCCTAAAGAAAGGGCCTCTTTCACTGATTTAGTCTTGACCCTCAAATAATAGAGTGGATGTGTAGTTCTTTATTGCATGCATATTTATTGAAGACCTATTGTACCTCTCCATGTACTTACCCACCAAGAATCTATTAAGTATCTGCTGCTTACCAGAAATTGTGCTGGGGTGGAGAAGGCAAAGGAAAATAAACAAAGTCTGTTCCCTTAACCGGCTCCGAGCCTTCGCCTTGAGGGGTGCTGCGTGTATGGAGTGCTTAACAAGTGCTGAATAGAGTTATGGGGCTGTTGCCTCATCTTCAGTAGGGCCAGTCCAACCACTTCGCTGGCATTGAATGACAACGTGCAATCACAAGTCACACAAGTCAGGCCACATTTTGTGATCCTTTGGTCTTCTTGTTAGGATCCATCACTAAGCTTTGAGTTTGAGAAAAGGAAACATTCCATGGGCATAAAAGACATTAGGGCAAAAAAGTCCAGGTTTTTTCCTCTCTGTATGAGCCATAAATTTTTCTCTTTGAAACCCACCACCACCATCACCACCACCACCACCACCACCACCACCATCACCACCATTACCACCACCGCCACCACCACCACCATTACCAACACCGCTCTGCCTCTATTACTGTGAATAGCCAGACAGACCTAGGTGATGAATGACACTAAAATGAGATTTATTTCTTGCTCAAGTATCAGCACACCAAGCTTTCTCCCCTGTCCCACCTGACACATACATGTTTTGGAGGAGTGAGGGCTGAGAGGGTTGTTGACGTGGAGGTTGGATCCAATTGACAGCTGTCCTCAACCTTCATGTTATCAGGAAAAGCCAACTGAAGTGAACGGGTCTCTGCTCATTCTTTTAAGGAGAAAAGGAAACTAACTGGTAGTAGCAGTGTTTTCCTTTTGGGGCACTTTATCAATAGTTTTGCCTTGTTTTCATGTGTTATGCTCATTCCTCACTTGGCTTTCACCTTTATATTCATGAAAGATGTCTAAGAAGGGTAAAGTTCCAGAGAGGTCATGAGATGAGGTATTTTCCTGTGGTTTTAGAAATGTTAGAAAAAAATGTGGAAGGAAGAGAATTGAAAAATGGCATACAGCAGAAGCCAGTGTGTTCAGAAATTTTCCCTATTCAAGTTCCACTGAAAGTTTCTACTGTTTTTCACATCCCTATCCTTAAAGTGTTAGGGAGATAAGCAGATCTCAGGAAGGGGGAGAAGAGAATTAGGACTCTCACTCCACTGTGACATGATGAAAGACCACTGGACCTCAGGTGATGGAGGCCAAAAAACTGCCTCCCTTATGGCTTAGGTACTGATGGGAAATTTTCCAACATGGTTGAATAGGCGCAGATACACCAAGCTGTAACTGCTCCAAGTATCCAACACGTGAGGAGGGAGTTTTCCAGACCAACATAAAAGTGCATCATGTGGAAGATGCTGTACCACTTCCTCTCTTGAAATGGTCTGCTTTATGAGCGTGATTTTTCTTTTTCTTTTTTTTAATTAATTAATTTATTTATTTTTCAGCACAGATTTTTTTATACATTTCTTGAGTACAACAGAGTTACGTATACATTTACGACATATCTATCATTGTATGACCTTGATTTTTCTGGGGTATACTTTACTTTCATTTTTTGAACATGGCTTCCTCTCTTGGGAGGCCCCCTGGATTCATTAAATAAATCCTT
Organism: Graphiurus murinus; assembly: GCA_004027655.1. Classification (NCBI taxonomy): domain Eukaryota; kingdom Metazoa; phylum Chordata; class Mammalia; order Rodentia; family Gliridae; genus Graphiurus; species Graphiurus murinus. The sequence goes on from PVLC010000702.1 coordinate 90,785, forward strand.
TATGTTTGTTCTATTTGCATCACTCGATTGAGATCTTTCTTTGGAGAAGACAAGAAATGAGGAACTGCTGCCCAGTGACAATACCAAGACCTACTGCAAAATTGTCTGTTCAATTATTGCTGCCCAGATTTTGGATTTCAAGTCTCACTTAAAATTTAAAAATCAAGTGTGGTCATGCATGCTTGAAATCCCAGGACTTGGGAGGCTGAGACAAAAAGATCGCAGATTCCCAGCCAGCCTCAACAATTTAGTGAAGCCCTCCACAATTTAGTGAGACCCTGTTTCAAAATAAAAAAAATAAAATAGGGCTAGGGGTATAGCTCACAGGTAGAATTACCCTGGGTTAAATCCCCAGTACCACAAAAAGTATTTAAAATTTCAAAACAATACATAAAAACTGGCATTGAGTACCAATTTTGAGTTTATTTTTCTAGAAAAATTTAGAGTAAAATATATACACCTTAACAGTTACAGTTAACCAACACCATTACTTCCTAAATGGACATTTAGTATCATAAGAGGAAAAAGAAAACAACTTCATATAAACAGAAAGTCTTTTAACTTAATCAATTTAGATTTATGAAAAGTTTATGACATTGGCTTTGTGTCTATCATTTTGCAGCTGACCAGTGACATGTCACCGATAAATACTGAATCAGCTGGTGGAAACTCCCTGAATTACATGTCCCGCTGACCTAGAAGGAGGGGGTCTATTGTGGACGTCAAGAACTTCCTCCATAGAATCTTGACCAGCAGTATGTTAAATCTTGGGTAAGTTATTCCATGACCCAGTTTCCTCATTTGCAAAATGGAGATGCTACTATTTGCCCTGGTAACTAGTATGGGGGTTCAGTCAGTTAGCAAGATGCAAGAAATGAGCAAAGGTCCTCCTTACAGGCACACCAAGATGTGAGTGCCCCTCTATCCCTCCCTTCTGAATGGTAAAACCTGCACCTTACTTCTATTTTCTTTTTATCTTTGTAGAGTATTGGGGATTGGACCCAGGGGTATTCTACCTCTGAGCTACTTATTTTATCCTTTAAGACTCCTTGCAGAGGGCCTTGGTGGTTAAGAAGTACTCAGTAAAGGCTTGAAAAGTTGAATTTGACTGCCACTGATAATATAGCATTTATTTTATCTTACTTATTAAAAATCACCTTGTTAATAAATCACCTTATTTTAATTGCCCCCTTTCTTGTTTTCTTTACAAATTCTATGGAACATTTAGATTTAGGGATGATGGTAGCACCCATTTTTCTATAATCTCCCTCTCACAGCGCCAGGCACACTCCAGGTTACATCCTGGAGGCTTTGTAGATATTTGATAATTAGTCACTGGTTAAAAGAAACAATCTGCCCCATTCTCTGGATACATTGAAAAATGTGTGTGTGTGTGTGTGTGTGTGTGTGTGTGTGTGTGTGTGTGTGTGTGTCCTTTTATTTCTAGAAATCTCAGTCCACCTTGGAACTCTAGCGATAATTCTGAGTTTACAGACATTCAGCAAGGATGATCAGATTGCACTTCTGGAAAAATCTATTTCGAGTGTGATAGCTTGTGTGCCAAGGGCAAGGGTTCTTTCTTTTGCTACTAATAACTCAACAGGGACAGCAGGCAGGAGCATTGCTTACTGGTTTTTCACTCTTCACAAGTGCGAACAGTATTACCTTGTATAAGCAACTACATTTTACTTACTTAGTGATGATATGATTACCTTGATCTTAAGCATTTTAATTTTGCACTCTCTGTGTCCACAGAGAGTTGGGCAGAATGAGAAGGGCCCGTGGAAATACACATCTAATTTTATATTGCAGTTGTATTTGTAATTTTAGCTTAGCCAGCTTTACTGCTAGTTCCGGAGGGAAGTAAAATGACATGCAATAATGTGATTTTTGAAGAAATGGATATGATATATAATGCAAGAGTTTTCCTTGATGAAATGGCTAATACTAAGGACATATATGAAAATCTAATAAGTAGTGTTCTTATTAAGGATAATTTGTTCAATAGTCAATAACAAAGTCACTGGGAAGGACCCATCGAGGGAGCATATACTATGCTCTTTCTTCTTCCTCCTCCTCCTCCTCCTCCTCCTCCTCCTCCTCCTCTTCTTCTTCTTCTTCTTCTTCTTCTTCTTCTTCTTCTTTTCTATTGAAGTGATGTCTTTCTCTTTACTACATCTCTAGTGAAAGGGTTCATAGAGACTTGGTTGGGGAGGTAGAAAGGACAATCAAACATGTTTTAAACACTTTAAAACTTGGAATTTTCACAGTTATTTAGTTTCAATGGCACCAGGAAATTTTCAAAGAATGACTCCATAAAATTAAAAAACTGAACAAGTTTATTGAAATGAAGTTTTTTGCCTTTTTGTATGTCATAGTTCAAACAAGGAGTTTTTGAGCAAACAACTTCCATGATTAGTAGCACTGCTGTTGAATCATGTTCATCCAACCAGGTTTCTAAAATCATACTCTGTGGCCCTAGGAAAAGTAACCAAAATTTCTGTCATCCAATTTATTGTTCAGTAATATTTTCTGAGTGTTTTATGCTGGGCACAGCTTGAGCAATGTTATTAATTTTGAAGTCTTTGCCTTAGTGTCAATTCTTTTTTAGTACATACAGGGACAAAAACATATGAGAGTACCAAATTAAATTTGACTAGTTCCTATTGACCCCCGACACAGCGCTTTCTACTGAGACTACAGGGCTTTGTAGGGGGAGAAAGCCAGTTTTCCTTCATTAAGAAATGGTGGACATGCCCTCAACAACTCTAATTTGTTATTAACAATTTGATATGCAGCTCTCATCTTTGAATTTATCTAAACTCTTCCTGAGCCAATTTTTACTTTCAGCTCATATAAATAAATGGGATAATAAATTCCACATGTTACCGTATTTATAGTTAAGAACTTCCTCTCAAACTTCAGAAATGTTCCCCTATATTGGCAATCACAAGATGGGACAAGTTGGACATCAATAGTGGTGCTTGCCTGTAATCCCTGTACTGGGCTTGGGAGGCTAAGACAGGAGGATCATAGGTCATGGCCAGTCTCAGAAACTTAGGGAGATCCTCAGCAACTTAGCAAGACTCTGTTTAAAAATAATTTTTTAAAAAAAAAGCTGGCAGTGTATCTTGGAGTTAGAATGACCCAGTATTTGAGCCCCAGTACCAAAAAAAGGAGGAGGGGGTGCGGCAGGAATAAACAGTGCCTCAATTAACTAGCCCCTCTTTTTTTTTTTTTTTTTTTTTTTTTGGCGGTACTGGGGATTGAACTCAGGGGCATTCTACCTCCGAGCTATACCCCCAGCCCTATTTTTTATTCTTTATTTTGAAACCAGCTCTCACTAAGTTGCGGAGTGCCTCACTAGGTAGATGAGGCTGGCCGCGAACCCGGATCCTCCAGTCTCAGCCTCCCGAATGCTGGGATTACAAGCGTGCGCCACCACGCCCGGCTACTAGCCCCTCTTAATTTCTACCACTCTCAAATTAATTGAAAACAACAATAACAACAGCATTTTAGAGAAACTTTGCTTTATCTCAATGTTCAGTTCAGCCATGACTTACAGAGTTGGTACTAGTGGCCAGGCTAGGGCATATAGATACAGAATAAATAAAACATAGCTCCCATCCCTAAGAAGCTGTATGAACAGACACATAGAAGATAAACACAACTGAGTTATGTAAAATGATGTAGACGGCAATACTCTTGGGGGAGAAATTGCTCCTTAGACAGAAATCTGTAAAGCTTCAGACTTGAGCAGACACTAATGCTTTAGAGTTTAAAAGATAAATGATTTAAAAAAAAAAAACTGTAGAAGCAGGGGTTAAGAATACAGGGTTTGCGGTCAAGGAGAGCTGGATTTGACTCCCAGTTTTGCTTTTTCATAGGCGTGTAACCTTGACTCAATTGCTTTCTCTTTTAAAACCAAGGTTTCTTCAGATATATGATGAAGATGATGGTTCACATGTGTGGTTCTGAGGATGACTTGATATGCCGTGTTCACTGTGGTTTGCATGTGTATGTAGCCCCAAATTCATATGTTGGAACCTAATATCCATTGTGATGGTATTAAGGGATGGGGCCTGTGGTGAAGTGATTGAGTCACCATAACTCTGCTTTCATGAATAGAGTTGTGTTCTTATTTAAAAGAGTTTGAAGAGAGTGTTCTGGGGCCTCTTCTGCCATCTAGATAATAAGATACCCTCAGTGGATACCAACTCTGCCAGCACCTTGAGTTTTGACTTCCAAGCCTCCACATCTGTGAGAAATAAATGTATATTGCTTCCAAATTACCCAGTCTAGGTATTTTGTTATAGCATCAAGAATGAGCTGAGACAGTGTGTAAAGCCTTTAGCATAGTGCATGGTACATTGAAAGTGTTCATGGGACCATCATCATTATGATTATCCAACGTCTGGCTTCATCCAAAGTCTTCTGAGTAATATTCAGTTACTTTTTCCCTTTCACAGGGCTAAGGGGATGCTGAGATAATCACAGACATACTTAACGAGTGGACCCGATATCTGAATCACCAAGATCACTTGTTAAATTTCAGGTATGCAGATCAAATCCCTCTGCCAACCTAATCAGAATCTCTGGGGATGACACCACAGAATCAATATTTTTTATTCTCCCTAGCAGTTTTTATACACATATGAATATGAAAATCCTTTCTTACATGAATATGAAAATCCTTTCTTACATAGAATTTGCTCCAGTCTGTTCAGGACTCTTGTTTTACTAGAAATTTTCCCCAAACCCTGGAATTCTTCTGCCTTTAGCACCTCACCACTCCTTCTGTCATAAAGACCAATGATTTACTAGTTAAAAAACTAAAGAATTGCATCCTAATCTTTTTAAATTTTAAGTATTTTATAGCTGTCTTGGTGATTTCTTAAACAAAGGGGTTTTAATGTTTCTAGGATAATGAAATCATGATATGCAGAATAACTTGCTACTTATTCATAAATCAAATGATGCTGATTTCTAATTTGAGGCACTTGGGGGAGAAGCGAAGGGTTATAATGAAGGAAACTCGAACTCAGGGTCAAAGGACTGGAATTCAAATGTGGCTACACCTTTAATCAGCTGTAGGAAGGCCTCCGAATCAGTGCTTTCAGGGCTTCAGAGCATCATATCTAATCCGTAGGGGCTGGACCAGGGGGTGTAGAGGGCTTTTTCCAGTTTTATTGTTCTATGTGCACCTATAAGTTAATAGCTGTTCCCAAGATCACACTGGACTGTGGATTACGATCATTGTATGGTTAAGGGAAAAATTACTAACATGCAGCTTAGAGTTGAGATCTGTGATTTTTACATACAGGGTTGTTTATAATGTTAAAGGAGAAGAAATTAGATTTAACAGAGTATATTTGAGCAAAGAACAATTTATAACTTGGGCAGGAATTAAAATCAGAAAAGGGTTATGGAGCTCCCCTTGGTGTGTAAGCAAAGAACTTTTATAGGCCAAACACAGACAAAAAGAAGACAAATCACCTGATTGATCATAGCTAAGCATCTGCCTATTCACTGCTATTTGTGATTTGTTGAAACAGAATTAATTAATTTATTTATTCATTTATTTTTGTGATGCTGGAGATGGAACCCAGAGCCTCTTGCATGCTAGGCAGGCACTTTAGATCTAAGCTACATCCCTAGTCCAGATACTTGTTTAATATGAAAAATAAATTTAATATAAAAATAAAGTTAAAAAATACCACTATGTTAGGCTTAAGTTTGTTGATTTACTAAATTAGGTTGCAGTTTGTTTCAGGCTAATGGTTTCCTGCTTATTTAACAATATCAAATGATATTCATTTAATAAATAATATACTTTTATATGGTATTTTTACATTACTTTATAGTTTTTTATATTTTCACAAATTTTATACATATCACATTCTGATGTGTTGTATAGAAACTATTTTTCAAAGGAAGTAACTGGAGCCTAGAAAATAAAATGATCCACTTTAAGCCACACTGCTAATACATGGCAGAGGCGGAACTTAATCCAGTACTCTGCTCTTTATGCCACGTAACTCCTCAGATCTGAACAGAGAAAATAACTTTTCTTTGGGCATAAAGTAAGTATAATAACCATCAAGCCGAAACTTCACCTCAAGTGGCACCTCAGTGAGCCATGGTATCTAATGAGTTAAAAAGGAACTACTGCAATCCACGGCTCTCAGGAAGATGAGGATATCTGTTTAGGCTGCTGATTTGTAAGATAAAAATGAAAAGATCAGATATTAGTTTGTAAAACCATCATTTCAAAAGGCACTCAGTGTATTACTATTTTGACTGTTTTTAAAAGACTCAAGCAAATTATTATAGGTGAGAAACTGAAGCTCGGATGCCATCAGATAGTGACAAGGTTGCAGATCCAGCTCTCCTGGACCCTAGTTCCACTCCACCCTATAGGGTGATCCACTGTCCTAGATTGACTGAGACTGATGGATTTTCTAGGTTATAAAACGTCCAGTGCTATGTCTGTAAAATATCTTGGTGGGCCGAGACGAGTTGGATACCCCATCACCATGGTGCCTTAATTGTGATGCATACTGTCACAGTACCACTTTGCAACCAGGCAGTCAACAGTTAAGTCAGCAGGTCTCTGGGATCACTAAGTGACCCATCTTGTTATCAAGATGAAACAGGAATAATAATGATAATTGTGGAACCAAGGTCTTGATTATGATACTAATCAAAACATTGGCCATGACAATGTCAATTATCATTAAACAGCATTTCCTTACTTACAGCGTGGGAACCAAGCCAACAATATAATAAACCACCCACGATGGATCAAGGGGATGTTGCCTTTGTTCTGGAAAAGGACCACATAACATAAACTGTAGAGAATTAGTTATAAACTGATGTAATAATTTGTGTGCATTTTTTTAAAATATTGGGTCCTTTAGGTGCACTTCTGTTCATTCCAAAAGAGAAGGCATCATTCAACCAGAACAGCAATGACTATAAAACATAGCCATTTGAAGCCATGGTCCTCTCTCCAATCATAAATGGAAGATAACTTCGTAAAACTTTTATTATTGTTGTTGTTTTTATGATAGTTACCAAATACTTAAAACTACTCTCAGACTCTGGACATATTTTAATTTTCAGTCTCACAACACCAATATGATTGGTGACATTTTTTTTCAGTTCTGAGCTCTTGTTATTTGTGTCAACTTAGATTAGGTCAAATTAATTCTCATTTCAATATTGACAAAGATTTTGTTTGTCAGCAAGAGTGACCTCTGGCTTCCTCCCAAGGACATCTTATCTATAGAAAAATATTATAACCTCTTTCTGAGAAGATGGTTGAGACACTGAAAATAATTTCTATAGAAACCAAGTCAAAAACATAAGGAGAAAGGCTTAAAAATCTTGGCTTGGGACATCTAAGTTAGGCAAAAGCAAGGACTGTCTGGTTTAATGTTTGGTAAATTCTAGAATTTATCCCTCATTTATATCAAGGAATTTCCTCAAGTAGAAGCACTGATGGGAACATAGAAACACCAGGTTGATTTGGGTCCCACATTGTAATGAATTATAAAAAATGATTGGAAGGTAAGCGATAAATGGGAGGTAAGATTCTCATGGGAAGAGGAGAACATAGATCTATTTGTAAGGGATATGATATAATCAGTCTATTCCTATGTTGGATAAGCCCAAAGCTGAAAGGCATCACTAAATCCCTCCAATTTCTTTAGCTGTTGAATTTTTTAGCTTTTCTGTCTGTTATATGAAATGTATTTTTCTGCTTTCTTAAAACAGTACATTTAGTGAAACGAATGATGGATATTAACTACTGATATGCCTTCATTTTTCAGATCAGGATTCATAGGCTTACCAGATGTCAAGTGATTTGTCCAAAGCTTTGCAACTGGAAATTTTCAAAGTAGCCTAGGTATAACTTCTTGTCTCCTCCTTCTGTGCCTTTTCACTTATCCTCTTTTCTAGTCTCATCCATGACACTTAACAGGTGTTTTCTCAGTTGGATGCAGTGGTATACACCTGTAATCCTAGTACTTGTGAAGCTGAGACTGGAGGATGGCAGATTTGAGGCCAGCCCCAGCCATTTAGGAGGTCTTCAGCAACTTAGTGAGACTCTGTTTCAAAATAAAATAGGGCTGGGGGGTGTAGATCAGAGGTAGAACACCCCTGGGTTCAATCCCCAGTAACACACAGACACACACACACACACACAGAGACATAGACACACACACACACACACACAGACACACACACACACACACACACACTGAAAGAGGTGTTTTCTTATCCTAGCTAGATAATCTAAGCTTATAACAAGTAATCATGGTAGGTTTGTAATCTTACAAAAAGATGCACCATCTGCCTCCCTACACACACACACACACACACACACACACACACACACACACACACACACACACACAGCTTTCTCGCTTTGTTAGAGGCCCTGATAGTGCTCATCTTGAAGCTCTGAGCCTCTATCAGACCAGTTCTTGATGTCTCAGTCGGAGATCACATCATTTCATTGGAGCTCAGAGTGAGGGGACCACTTTGTTCTGCAGAATTATTAGGGAATAAGATCTCTACCACAAAATAGGAAGTGCATAAAGGCCATGAAGCAAATTGTATGAACACATATACAATGTGACTATAACATAATAAAACTGATTTCTGAAATACACATAACAGAAGTTGGATGTTTAAATGAATATTTTTCTGTGTATCCAGTCCAATGATGTTTGCCAAGTTTGGGGCTCCACTTTAGAAGGTATTGTCAGTTTCAGTGTCTTGAGGCATGAATGCTATCAGACTGAGAATCATAATCACATTTAAATTTAAACAAGGAAAATTGTCACCCAGAAGGATCATCCATCTATTTTTTTTTTTGCAGATTTCTGCCTTGCTCATCTCTATACTGTCATATGCTGTGAGTAATATATTTTGTTTAATTCAATCAAATTGAATGCAATAGATGAAAAGTTGACTCCAGACAACTCTTCGCTATTACTCAAATTTAAATACTTTCACAGAGGGTATGTTTGAAAGTACCAAAAAGAATGTATATAGAGTCTGCAGAGAGGATTGACAAATGTATTCTGAATAATAAGTAGAGCTTTTGGAATGCACATGTCAACCTCAGAGTGGTGACTTTGAAGGATAGCATTTTTTATGTAAAGTTTCTGGGATTTTGATTGAAACCTCGAATTGTAATTGCTATTCAGGATCATTTTTAAATTGGTTTAAGCATGACAGGTTTATTAACAGAGTTAGAAAACATGTTAACTTTCAATCTCATTAGATTAACAATTCTACCAGGGACTATTAATTAAAATTAATTTTTGTGTGGGCATGGTGGCACATGCCTGTAAATCCCAGTACTTGGGAAGCTAAGACAAGAGAATTACAGGTTCCAAGCCAGTCTCGGCAACTTTGTGAGACTCTGGTTCAAAGTAAAATATAAAATAGGGCTGGGATTGTACCTTGGAAGTAGAATTCCCCTGGTTTCTATCCCCAGTACTCCATCCCACCCCCTAAAAAATTAAAAGTTTTGTGAGCTCTTGTTTTCAATCGTTGAAACAATGCAATAATACAATGAAAACTCGACTTTGATCTGAGATCAGGAAACAGACTCTCCAGTTGGTCCAATATCTGCAATTGTCCAGAATCAGATATTCTCAATGGCTGGGATAGATGTGTTCAATTAAAATAACACGCAGATAAATTAAGTATTGTATTTCTTTATCATTAGTTTATCAGTTGGGTAGAAGTCATCTAATAGCTACTATTTAAACATGGCATTTCTGAAAAGGTGTGCACAGGTACTTATGGAAGACTTCCTTTCTTTTGAAGAGATGTCCTGTGTTTTATAGGATGGGTGGCATCTCCATCCACACACTAATAACCAGAAGGACCCAGGCAATAAGTGACAAACTAAAATGCTCTGCACATTTCCAAATACTCCTTGAGGAGATATTTCTTGTGGTTGAAAACCACAGATAAAAAATAATATAAAAAGTGAGAAGATAAAATGAAGCTTATTATTCGTCATGTAGCCCAGAGCAAATTACTTATCCCCAGGCCTCAGTTTCTTTATTTGTGTAATGAAGACAATAATAAAGAAGCTCCTAAGATTATTGTTTATGTGATTGTAATTAATGTGACAATGCATATAACAGTCCTAGTGAATCACCTCATGAATAGTCGGCCACCAGTATGTAACAAATTAACTTCTATTGCTTCTATTCCTTCCCAATTTTGAATTTTCTTTTGATAGGAAAGACTGTGGCTGATTGCTGGGAAGCCCAGGCTGTCCTGGCGGGTGCATCCAGATACCAAGTAAAGGGCCTTGCAAAGTCAAGCAGGGGATGCAGCATCCTCCAAAGATGCTCTCTAGAGCAGGTTCAAGTCTCACCTGGCTTGCCCTTTGTGCACAGTTCACTTGCATGAGTATTTAATTTTCACTTGAGTGCATGATGTCCAGCAAATCAGGTTTTCTACGAATTGATTTTATCTGTCACAGGCTGGTTTTGGGTCAGCAGTAGATATACCAAGGAGCAGAAATAACCCTCAGATTAGATAATTTCAAACAGATGTGTGTGTGTGTGTGTGTGTGTGTGTGTGTGTGTGTGTGTGTGTTTCCTATGGTACTAGAAATAATTAAACTCAGGGACATTCTACCTCTGAGATATACCCCTACCCCTTCTTTAGTTTTTGTTTTGAAACAACGTCTTATTAGGTTGCTGAGAGTCTCTGTGTGTTGCTGAGGCTATCTTTGAACCTGGGATCCTCCTGTCTTAGCCTCCTAAGTACTAGGATTACAGGCATGCACCGCCATGCCCAGCTGAACAGCTCTTTATGATAGGAAAAGAAATAGGCTGAATATATTCTGTGTCATTTTCCTAAAATTTTGACTTCTAGGGAACAAAGAGTCTTTAAAATCCTGTAGTCTCCTCTCTAACTTTTCAATTTTGTGTGTACTTTTGAACACAGTATCATATACTGGAAATCCAGGAAACATTTTTTAAATCTTTTAAATATTTTTAACAGGAAATGGTTTCCCAAAGATTCAGACGTATATCTAATTCCAGTACCTGACTCTTCAGTGATTCTTTAAAACTATCTCCGTAAAAAGTCAATATGGCATTCACAGTAGTGAATAGTTTGAAATGAGAAGAAGCCTAGAAGAGAAACTGTTCACTTCAAAATTCATTTTCCAAGTTCAATAAGCACTTATAGAAAACCAGGACAGGGGAAGCTGATCAACAGGTACTAAGCTATGGCTAGGAGAAACAACCTCTAATGCTCTGTTGCACAGTAGGTTGATTACAGATCAATAATTTACTGTATATTTGTTGATTACAGATCAATAATGTACTGTATATTTCAAAAAAAAAGCTAGAATAAAGGATTTTGAATGTTTTTCCAAGATGCAAATGATACTTTTTAATGTGCTTTTATTGGTGCATTATCATCTCACATCATAATGTAAATCATGTTGACATGACACAGCACATGGTGTCCCCCAACTTCCTATCTCCCTGCCTGCCATACAGAGTACTGAGATTAACACTGGTATTTTCACATATGTATACATAGTCGATGGTAGTATTTCCATTAATAAACATCAGTCTTCCCCCTCTCCTTTCCTTAGACCACTTCCCTGGCTTCACTGAGGTTTCTCCTCCATTATCTGGAGCCCCTCTTGTATCCCAATTACACCCTAGCTTGCACATATTAGAGAAAACATATGATCCTTCACTTTCTGTGACTCACTTAACATAATGTTCTCCAGGTCCTTCCATTTTCTTGCAAATGACATTGTTTTATTCTTCTTTATTGCTCAGTAGAATTCCATTGTGAATATTTCCCATCATTTTGTAATCCATCCATCTGTTGATGGACACCTAGGTTGGTTCCATAATTTGAATATTGCGAATTGTGCTGCTATGAACATGAGTATGCATATATTACTATAATTCTATGGTTTCAGTCTCTCTGGAAAGATAACCAGGAATTGTATAGCCAGATCATATGGTAGATCCATTCTCAGTTTTCTAAGGAATCTCCACACTGTCATATAAGAAAGAAAAGATTAGAAGAAAAATTTTATTTCGGTGATTATTTTGAATTATTCCATTTACCTTTTTATTAATTGAGAATTATACTCTGCTTTTATTTTTTTTCATGCAGGAGTTGACAAACCACCTTGTGTGTCAAATTCAACCTGCTGTCTGTTTTGGGGAATCGAGATTTATTGTCAGATACCATGTCCATTACAAAAAGAAGAAAAAAGAAAGTCCATTTCTCCTAGGCCAGAGCCAGAGACCAAGATGAGTAGGATGTGAAAATTAGCAACATATTATTAAGAGTAATAGTAATAAAAATAGTTGCAATAATAATGTCTATTGATTCAAATATTCCAGGCAGTGTTCTGAGCACATCAAAGGTATTAACTAATGAAGCTCATGTAATCATCCTTTGAGGGTGTTATCATTATTGTTTCTATTTTACAAAAGTTGACTGAAGAGCTGGGAAACATAGTCAACTTGTTAAATATCAGATCATACAATTAGTAAATGTTGCAGCCAGGTTTAGGGGATACATCACTAAAAATTCATTCATCCTCTACCCTTTAAGCTTGTACCTACAATGCCCATTGGTAGACACCATTTAGAAGCATGAGGGAAATGCATTCATAGATGCTTTCCATGAGGGTCCGCCTCCCTGGGAGCAGAGCAGGGTGGAGATTATGGACAGTGGAGTGGACATGGGAAAGCAAATGGACAGTCCATAGAATACAAAGTTAGTATATTATAAGTGTGTCTGGGCATAATTTTGAATGATTTTGGATAAGCTTTAACTCTTGAGTAATTTCCAAAAGCCAAGTGTACTGACTGATAGTGGAATACCTAACCCTTTCCCTGGCAAGAAAATTATACAGCCATAGTTATATTTGATGGGAATCTGTTCCCAGATGTTTCTGAAATCTGACTCCACCAAAATACAGTAGAAACTTAATACTAGCTCACATTGAGCAGGTTCAAAAGCAACTTCTTTCAATTGCCCATAACTTAATTAATATTTTCATAATTAGCCAGGAGACTTCCTGAGTGAAGATGAGATATAGGGATACTTTCTGCTATTAGTGAATTATCTCAGCACAGAAACAGTCCTATGTTTCTGTCAGGCAGAGAAATAAAATAAGTTACTTTCATCTGCTTCTAATTCAAAAGTAGACAGAGTGAATTTGATTCAACATTATAAAAAAAATCATCTTTGGCTCAGATCATGCATGGAAAAATTCAACCCCAAAGGATAGAATTTTGGAACAGAATATGCAAGCAAATAATGGGCTGGGTAAAAGGAAGGAATAATATTCCGGTGGAAATCTATAAATAATATAAGCTTACCTATTCATGTTCACATTTGCAAATAAACCAGGGAGAGGATTATACTGCTACCACCAAGGAAGACAGAAGACCTACCCCTATGGAGAAGATGAGTAGAGCTTAGAAAATTGAACTACTGAATAATAATTATAATAGCTAGCAGTTGTACTTGTCCAGACACTCTAATAAGCACACTTATTTAATATTCACTATATAATTTTAGGCTATTTTTGCTTCACATTACATAAAAATAAATGAAGTTTTATAGAGATTAAATGGCTTATTCAAGTATCTATATACAATAAATGTCATTGTTGAGCTATGAACTTTTTTGACTTTACAGAACAGAACATTTGTGTTTTAAAAAAGTAAATTTTACTAGGCATACTTGTCTTCAATGGTTTGAATTAATTGATTTAAATGTTCGATGAACCTGATGATGATGGGCTAGGGAGGTAGCCCAGTGGTACAATGCTTGTCTAACATGCACAAGGCCCTGAGTTCAATCCCCAGCACTGAAAGAAAAAAAAGCTGATGGCATCTTGCCTGTGTCAATAGATATACAGTGTCTCTCTTCATTTTGTTTTTGAACTTCAGGCATTTCCTGATAAAACTCAGAACTACTGGTAGCGTATAGAGTGGTTAAGATAACCACAGGGAGGCCAAGGGGACAGAATATTTGTTGTGAGGACTCTGGGAGCAGCCATGATCATCAGAAGATTGACCTTGACCTCAGCAAAGTTTAAGGAAAGATGCCCCTGGAACTTTTTGCAGTGGGACCTGTGCTTGTCCTGCAGGCCGAAAAGATTGGTAGCCTTCCCTGGTATCCCTCTTCCTGAAAAATGGTGATACATCAGTGGAATCAGGTAAAAGTATGTATTAACTATACTATATTTGGCATCAATTAGTTAATATAGGTAGAATTTGTTTTAAATTTATTATGTTTTAGTCTAAACTGTCTCTTGAGGTTAATGTACTTCTATGTATTCATCTTGTTTAAAGTCAGAAACCTCATATGTTTATCTTGGGCATATAAAAAGAAGTCTTGAAGCTGGGCATAATGGTGCACACCTGCAATCTCAGTACTTGGGAGGCTGAGACAGGAGGACCTCAGGTTCAAGGCCAGCCTCAGCAAATTAGTGAGGCTCTCAAAACATAGTGAGTCCCTGATTAAAACTAAAACATCAAGTAGAGAGTAGTGTAACTCAGAGGTAGAAAGCCCCTGGGTTCAATATCAAACATATATATATATATATATATATATATATATATATATATATATATATATATGTTTTCTAATGATGCTTTGAGGGCTTATATATAGTGTTACTCATTTGAAAAGCCCTCAAAGCATTGTTAGTAATTGACTGCATGAGGTCAGTATTTCCCCAATCCGCTACTCAGTTTTTACATTTATACACTGAAATACACTTATTAATTTAGAAAGCCTTTCTGTGTCAATAAAGTGCTATATTAAGTCCATCCTTCTTTCCTCTTCTTTGCTATCTATCTATCTATCTCTATCTTCTATCATATATGAATACATATATCATATACATGTGGTATGGCATTTGGAACTGAGGTAGTGAGAACACAGTGTGGTGGTGGGTGGTACACTTATTTACCCCACTGATGCTTAGAAGACCCAGAGGGCCAAATAGATGGTGCACAAAAGTCTACCCTCACCAGGAATGCTGGCAAGAAAGGAAGGGAGTATCTTCTCCCTCCTTTTCATGGGAGGTCATGCTCCTAGTGTTTTTCTAGATACCAGTACTGATACAAAGCCCTTCTGCATTTCTGGGCAGTGTGAGGCAATTGGAATTTGAGGGGATCATTTGGCCTTGACATTGGATCTCTTGGTCTACTTGAGTGCTGCCTTGTCATCCTTCTGAATTTTCCCCTTTGGGAATTTGTGGAAGCAGAGGCATTATCTCCAGAAAAATCCTCACTAGACTATTTTGCACAGAGAGGGAAAGACGAATTTGTGGATTTGTAAGTAAATGGTATCTTCTCTTATATCTAATATGCAATCCCTCATGCCTGGGAGCTTGGAGTTGGGCCGAGTCCTTTACAGAGGACTTGGGGCTGTCTTGGAGGCAAGGAGAGATCCTTGAGGAAGCTGAGTTAGGGGCAGCACAAAGCCTTCAGGTAAAGAAATGAGAACAGAATTTTCTTTATTCTTGTAGTCAAGGAGTAGAGTCAGTTTGCTGATATAAAGAGAAGAAGAGTGAATCAAAAGAGTCAGGAACATGATCACCTAAGAAGGATTCCCTCAGAACAATGGAACCTCTTTTCCTATTTCTCAGTTGTTGTTGTTTCGCTTTTGTTCAGTACTGTCTAGGTTGGTACCATGGTCTCTCTTGTAAGAATGACTACAGGTTTATTTCTTTAATGTTTTTTAGTTATAGGAGGTTAAGCATCAAGACATAAGTTCAAGTTATATTTAAATTTCTAAATGTGGGACTTTGCATTTGATTGCTCTCCTTCCTTGCATTTTTAAAAATATAAGGTTAACATCTACTATAACTAGTGTAAAATTTTAAAAAATGTGAAGTAACTTAAAAAACATAAAGTGTTACATGGGTGAAAGAACAGGTGGAATGCAGAAATACACCAAGTGATGTATGCATGTAGGAATATATTGCTTTTTGAATCTTAGTATGATGTATACTTACAATACACTGATATAACTATATAAAGAAGATGGAAAAGAAAGTTCTCCTTCAAGTGTGTGTGTGTGTGTGTGTGTGTGTGTGTGTGTGTGTGTGTGTGTTTGGTAGTGGAGATTGAATACAATGATGTTCTACTACTGAGCTACACCCTCAGACCTATTTTATTTTGAAATGGGGTCTGGCTAAGTTACCATGCACTGGTTTCAAACCTGTTAAGTTGCTGAAGCTATCCTACAAATTGTGATTCTCCTATCTCAGCTCCCTAAGTACTAGGGGTTACAGGCATGTACCACCATGCTCAGGCACCTTCAAACTTAAGTGAGGATTATTTGATCACTATACCTATATCTATTGTAATACAGATACATATATACTTATGTATGAACAAAGACATACCCATGCACTTAGCTTCCTCTTTTTGCTTATTTTGTGAATCATTGTTATCAACTAATAGTAAAAAAATGAAACAATTCATAAAATATAAGTAATAGGATGTAGAAAAAATGTAAAGATAAAATATAAAAATCAAACTAGACTATGAAAAGGTGTCTTTAAAAAAGAACTAAAATATAAGCACTTAAAGAGTATTACTTTTGAGATTTTAAAGTTGACAATTGAAGAAAGTCTTTTCATGTAACTTCCTACAGAAGATCTACATAAACATAACTTGATTAATCTATGGAATATCTTTTCTGTGGATGATAGGTCTTTTTGTTAAATTAGTAGAAAAACTTCCTCGTCAACACAATATGAGAAAGTACATCCATTTTTCCTTACTGTAATCTTTCCTCACTGCCGGGTCAATGTTTGAAAAGTAGAATCAATGGTTCTCTTATATGTGGTTAGAATGGCAATAATTTGACACAGCTCATCTTTCAGTCTATTGGCTCTCCGGGGTCCTGAAACTGTGTGATGAGTGCATTAAAGAAATTCCCTCTGAAATGAGAGACTCATGTAAAATATGATCTGTGCAACGAGTTTTTCTTTAAGAAAGCTAAGATGACTAAAAACAGAACTATGAAATTTAGAAAAAAAATTACCTGTAAAACCACTAAAACTTTGTATTGGGGGAAGTAAAAAAGTAATATGCTTCTAGAGATCAAACATTAAAATAGAAAACTAAGTATCCAAAGAATGATGAACTGGTGGAGTAAGGAAGGTAGGAGTGTAAGAAAACTAGTAAGTTGAGACACTCTTGTATTGTGGAACATAAGGCTAGGTGTGTGTGTGTGTGTGTGTGTGTGTGTGTGTGTGTGTGTGTGTATGCTGGCATAGATAGAACTCTTTCAGGGACTATAATGATTTCAATTTAGAATGTACTGCTATCCCTCACAGAAATGAGGTAGCAATGCTGGAAGAGGGCTTGGTTATTAGGAGGAGTCCCTGAGGGGGTAGCCTTGGGGATTATATGTTGATTCCTCCTTCACCTGTTCTCTATCTTGTTTCCAGCCTCCATGATGTGAGAGTGGAGCCTTGCACTCTCCCTTTCTCTGCTTCCCGCCACATTGCTCTGAGCTCTGTAGACCCGGCCTCACACGGGCTGAACCCTTGACATCGCCAAAAGATGTGAACAATAAATATTCCTTCCTCTAACTTGTGTGATCAGTTGGTTTGGATTATAGCAGTAAGACTGTGGCCAAGACAGGGACTAAGTACCCTTGATTAAATAACATTATATCCTGGATAATAATATCGTTTCTTTAATTAATTAAGTTTATTGGACTTAAATATAATATTGGCTGGTGTAACTAGATGATGACACCATCCTTAAAATTGTGGAATTAGTTATGGATACTTAAAGTGTAGGAGAGTTACTCATGTCTGGACAGCTCTGTTCTGCAATGCTTGGATGCTCCTCTTAGGTGTCAGCACTTCAGCCAACTGGCTCAACACACAGAGAGCATCTAAAGTCCACAAGAACCTTGCTGGATCCATGTACCAATACTGCATGGTTAACATTTGCTGACCAGTTAATTGTTCCTCTCCTGATGGAAAAGAAAAAATAATAGTAATGTCTTAGGATATATCAGATTCCAGAAAGAAACTTGATATCACTCTCTACCTTACATAGGTATACTTACCAGCTCAGAAAGATAAGTGAGAGTAATTACTAATTCCCCTTCATGGGCGTGATTCATTCCCATTGGATCTTGAGAATTGGACAGTGATATTAAAGCTTCTATGGACTCACTGATATTCTCTTATCAGGGATATGGGGGTTATAACACCTGTATCATGAGTTCTCTAGGGAATTTATGAGATATTCGTGGATTTGCTTTCATAGTTCTGAAGACAGACGATGAAAGTTTTTCTGAAATATCCTCTGATGATCATGCTGTGTCCTCTAATGTGTATTGTATCAGTCAAGTTTTGCACATTCCTGAAGTTTTACCCTCTCTCAAAAATGTTTATGGCATTGATCCTCCTGTGTTGTCTTTCTTTAGAACCTTGCAGTTTAAACTATAATTTTCAAAATGTTTATTCAAATGCAATAAACTATTGTTTCCCATGATCAAGCTATGACTGTCTCTGATGGTTCCATCTCGACATGCCCCGGGGGTGGCACTTAATAGGTGCTCAGTAGATCTGTATGAGGACATGCTGGGAGGGAGTGATGAAAGCATGCTCCCCTGACTCCTAGCTCCTCCTGTCTCCCTCCCTCCCTCCCTCCCTCCCTCTGCAACATGCTACATCACTAGAGATGGTAGGGTTTGTGGCCCTAGAAGTATATCTGAGCATTTAGATTCTAAGGAAAGAACAGGTCCAGATATTAATCCTATGTGGAGAGGAGACAAGACACCAGTGTTATGGTTAGTATAGAATGTCCCCTGAGGAGCTCAGAGTTGATACAGTTAACTCATGAGGACTGTAATCTCAGCAGTAAATTAAACCCATTGCAATGGATTTTTCTGGGTGGTAAGCTAGGCAGGTAGGGTGTGACTGAAGATGGGTTCCCAGGGGTGTGTCTTTGGAGACTGTGTTTTTGTCTTTGAATGCCCTCACTTGCTTGATCTCTCTGCTTCCAGCCTCCATCATGAGAGAGCTGAGCTTTGCACTCTCTCCGCTTCCCTCAGCCATGCTCTGAGTTTCAGAACCTGGCCTCACATGGCCTGAACCCAGGATCTCCAAAAATCTGTGAGCAAACAAACCTTCCTTCTTCAAAGTTGCCTGAGCAGTCATTTGAATTATAGTAGTGAGAATGCTGACTGGGGAGGTAGAGAGGGGATCTTGTTTGTCTCTGGAAACCAGAGAAGCCTAGAATCTGTTACTTTCCAGGGTGGCATGTTGACAAAATCCACCCCCTCCCCAGTGAATGCTGCAGTGGACACTTTTCCACTATCCTTGGAAGACTGGCCTGGCTCAGCTGACCCTGGGGGCCATGGAGGGCAGCCATGTGAGTTGGCTGTGTTGCTCCCAGTTCCCAGGGTTAGGAGAGGGTTGCTGTAGGTTCCTGGGAAGCTCAGGAACAGAAAGCCTCAGCAGAGGGTTGACTTTATGCCATTTTTTTTTTACTTCTACTGATCCATGAGGATAGAAACTGCATTGTCTTTTCCAATGTTCTAGTTTTCCACTGTTCACAATGCATTATATTTTAACTGGATCTCAGAGGGCTTATATACCATAATGAGGCAAAGACAAATGATAACTCAAGGGCATTAGTAAGCTGAGAAGGAAAGACTAATCTGATTGTCAGGAACAAGTAGCCCCTATTGAAGTAGAAACCATGAAAATGTCAATTGAGAAATTTCATAAAAAGATAATAGAGGTCTCAAGTGAGTAAAATCAGAGTATGTACATAAAAGGCTTCTGTTTTGGCTTTGGAAACATGGACCATGTCTTTTAAACTGCAACAGCTGACTTAAAAAAAGAGATGGGCCCTGTTTAACAGAAGTAGTGGGCTGCAAAGTGCAAGAAGAAGGAGCTCACACCACAAACGGCAAAGATGCAGGAGCATAAGGGAAGGTGAGGGGTTGAGGACAGGTTCAAGACTCATATGAAAGCAGAGATCCAGAGAGAGAGAGGGAAAGAGTAACATGCACATAAATGAGAAATGGAAACTGTATGGATTTCAAGAAGGAATTGAATGAGTTGGTTGAGTCAACTTAGTCTCCAGCATACCTAATCAAAGACACCCATCCAGAAGATTCCTGAATCTAAGATAAAGAGAATATGTCATCAGCTTCCATCCAGCAATGACAAGACACAGAGCAAAGGGAATCAGACTACCATAAGATTTCTCATCCAAACTTTTGGAAGCCCAATGATCATGAAACAATCATGACTACTTAGAACAAAAGGAAAGCAATGCAGACAAGATGCCATTTAGCTGGCATCTTTTAGGAAAAATTTAAGATTTTTTTTGTGTTTAGTAGTAGTAGTAGTAGCAGTAGTAGTACTGAGTATTGAAGCCAAGAGAATTCTACCTCTGAGCTATACCTAGCCATATATATATATATATATATATATATATATATATATATATATATATATAATTTTTTTTTTAATTTGGAAGTAGGTTCTTGCTATGTTGCTGCAGCTGGCCTGGAATCTTTCATCCTCCTGTCTCAGTCTCCCAAATTCTGGGATTACAGGCATGCCCCACCACACCCCACTTCAAAACAATCTTTTTAATAGTCAATTGCTTCATAACAGCAAGGCAAAAAATGAATGAAAGTAAAACTATTGGCTAGCAACAAACCATGCAATATACAAGTTACTGCAAGTGATTGAGAAATGTCAAAGCAAATTTATAATGTGTGTGTTAGATAATGATTTTTAAAACCAGAAGGTGCATTCTGTAATGGGAGAAAATAAAACTAACAGCTTAGAACTAAAGTTTATCTGAACAAAATCTGAGCATTGGAAGTACGAATGGGGCATAAAGAAATGACATCAGAAGTCACAGTTCATCATTCTGGGATTCAGTGAAATGAGGAAGAGCGATAAGACTGTCTTTCATATCAAATATAAAAATAGAGGGATAAAGGTCTAATTATAGTATAAATGAGGAAGTAATATTTAGTCACATTGAAAAGCATAGTAAAGCTTCCAAATTATTGAGAGAGAAAGGGAATGAATAGAAACTTGATTAAGTCAGAAAACACAGGAAAGGAAAAGAGGAAATGTTAACAGACCATAATACCTACTAAAAATAACACAGAAGGAGTAAAGTCACTCGTTCAGTTATTCCACTCAATGTGAATAGGCTGGAATCCTCTTTTATTACTTGGGAGGCAGGAATGGTTGTCAGGCAATGTTGTTGTTGAGCAACTAGCATGAAGACAAGGACATAAACATTTTGTTGAACGAGTGGATTTATATATGCCCTCTCTTTATACATGCTGATTAATGTTATATAACACTTTTGTGAGGGTAGGTAAGCATTCTGTTGGGTGCCATCCCCCAATAGCAGGTGACCCCTGTGTCTGTCCTTGGTGGTAGACCTTGCTCCCCAAGGACCATCTCACAGGTGGGATTATGGTTCCTGGGGCACAGGGATAACATATAGGTTTGGTGTCAGGCAAGGCTGGACTGCAAAGCTGCCCCTGCCCTTCACTTGCTATGTTGTTTTAGACAAGTGACTTCATTTCGATAAGGTTCAGTATTCTCTGCTGGTAATGTAAATGTTGATCTTAGATTGCGGCTCTGGGAATCACGTTTGCTGATAAATGTTGAATTCTTTGGACATTTCTGGCATATAGCAGGCTCTCAGTACATACCAGCTCTTTACATTTTCCTCCTTTTTCTGGTCTCCTGAAACTCATTTAATGAAACTTTGGAAGCAAAATTTGCGAGTTGGGTAAGCCATGTCATTCAGGCTCGACATAGAAAAAGCAGAGAAAGACAGAGAATCTCAGCCAATTTGGAGACCTTCTGACACCTCAAGTGTTTGTGGCTTCTGTGACACGAGGGACAGCAAAAAGAGCACCTGTCTACACAGCGTCCTTATGACAAATGGAATGTCTCCAAAAGCAAAATTTCTAATTCAGCACCATCTCTCCGTATTTTAATATTCATCTGGACATTCCCTGTTTGGTGGTCAACTGTATTCTATTTTTTAAGTGTAGGCATGATGATAATCTATGTTTCATATTCCCCAGATTCTGTTACCTATTAAGATTATTAAAGGTTATCCCTCCTCCCTTCTCTCCTGTGCTGAGCCTTTTAAAATGATCACTTTGAATAAATCTTTAAAACCCTGCTTTGAATTTCAGTTTACATTACTTTATCAAATGCTTAGTGAATATTTATTATGCATCAGATGGTGTCAAGAGGATTTCAATGGCAAATTAAACACACTTTCTAATATTAAAGACTCAAAATACAATAAGAACACAAACAAAATTGATTGATTATAGGAGGTGCCAAGATAAAGGGAAGACCAGGGTGCTATGCAGGCATGAGTGAGAAACCTTTAACATAGACCAGGAGAATTAGAGAGTGGCTCGCCTGGGAGCCTTGTCTTAAAAGAGGGTGAGAATTTGGAAAATGGAGTGAGAGAGGAGTAGGATGTAGATATCTGAAGGTTGAGAAGAAGGACAAAGTCAAAGGAGGCACTGATGGTAAAGGAGTAATGAAAGCAAAAGGCCAGTGGTTATGGACAGGTCTATGGAGTGCTTGTAAGCATTGATTAATGGGAAAAACTAAAATAAAATCTTCCTGGAACTTTATGGTGTCGAATATTTCAATGGCCTGGGCTCCACGGTTCTTTGACTCTTTCTTATGCAGGAGATTCTGTGATTCTGATTTTGTCTGACAGAGTTCTTGGGGATTTTGGAAACACACTGAAGGTTCCCCTGTGGGCAGGAAAGAAGAATCTCTGGGATGGATAGAAGCATAGGTAATCTTGTCATTCACTCTGCTGAGAATCACCACCACAGACAAATTCTCAAGGATGCCGCCCCTTCTCTGAATAGATCATATCTCCTCATTCCACAGAATGTATCTTCTGTTTGGGAGTTTATAGACTCCTAATTTATTTTCCTGTGTCCATTTGTTTCTGCCACTTTCTAATTTTTAAACTGTCCACTCTGGTGGCACCATATTGTTCCCACTTGATTAAAAATCTCTACTGTCCATGGTTTATCAATATATGTAGGCATAGATCTTTGTTTGCATATGCCACTCCTATGTCATGAGGGAACTCATTCATAACAGGTTTGGGCTTTTAGATCAAATGCAGAACTAACAAGGAGCAAAATAGATACGCAATACGAATACTCATTGCCACCCCCCCAAAAAAAAATCTTTCCCCTTTATCCTGAGGTGTCAGAGCTTATTTATTTAAGACTAAAGGTTAAAAGAGGGGGCAGTGAAAAGAGGAAAAAGGATTTTATTTTGTCAGTAATTTTATCAAAACAAGATATGCTTCTACACACAGGTAATGTCATTTATATGCAGAGAAAGTATTCTTTAAACAGTCTATTCAGGTGCACACACATGTACACATTCCAAAGCAAAAAGTAAACTCCTCTAATACAAAGCAACACTGAAAGTGTAGATGCACAATGCAGGCTTAACCGACCATGCACACATTATTTCTAAAAAAGAAAAAGTTCATTTTTAAAAAATAAAAATAGTAATCTTGATATATTTCTTTTTTTTTTTTTTCCCAGTTTATTTTTATTTTTATTTTTTTTTTATTTCTTTTTTTAATTTTTTAGCATGGAATTTTATACATTTCTTGGGTACAACCGGGTTAATTACACATTTTTGTTGGGTACAAACTAGTACAGGTAAAGACATCCATGCACATATTTCACATATATTTCTAAATCGAATTATGTAGATTTTGTAGTATTCTTTTCTTCATGGGGGGCAGCCCACACTTTCTTTTTCTTGTGTATTTCAATAATTGTGTGCATGCTCTGAAGAGACAAATGTCATTATCAATTCATTTTTGCATCAAATATATTTTTGATGATAGCAATGGAAAAGAATCTTGTTGTTTTGGTAAGGTCTGTCCTCTATGATTTGTTTCACCTCCATAATATGTCTCTAGATAAATCTGTAGGACCAATCCATTATTGTCTCCTGCAAAGTCCTAGGAGGAAGGTTGAATGAGTTTGATCTCCCCATGGGATGTGTTATTGTGATTTGATAAAATGGGAGATCTGTTTTTTTTTTAATCCATCCTGGATGGAGAAAAGAAAAAAGGCTGTAACACTGAAATTCTAGTTCCAAGGGTTCACTTTTCTTCTTTTATATGAATCTGTTTATCCAGATTTCTTTTCTTTCCATTTAGAAACCTCGTTGATTACCTCAAGAACAATGACCAGTCAGTAAAATCTTCACCTTCATGGCAGACTAAGCTGCCTCTCTACTAGTAAAGTAGCTCCCTGAAGCACCAAGAGTTGCAACAATTTTTAAATTTTCAAGCAACAATTTTCATAGGCCTTATAGGTGATCCTAACGGTATATACTGGCATACACCTGGAAAGTGATGCTGATTCCCAAATGTTGGAAGAGAAGACAAAGTCTAGATTATAAGTAACTTCATTTTAAGGTTTCTCAAATTTAGATCCTTTTTTAAACATACTTTTATTGCGGCGTGTAACCATACATCATATTGAGGCTTAGTGTGATGGAAATATGCATGCACACAGCATCACAATCTTGGCACCTCCGTTGCCACTCTGAGATTCTTGATGGTAGGCAAAGATGATGCCAATGACGATTAGGTTGAACAATGACAATGTGAAATTTTATCGGAGAAGTGCTCTTTCCTAAAAGAAGAGGTGTTTTTGGAATTGGGGACTTTTTCAAAGTCCTCCCCGATTGTCAAACAAATGAATGAATGAATAAATAAATGAATAAGAAAAAATCCAGGGTGAAGGGCAATTCAGTCAAGCTACCCTAACATAGCCTGTATTTTTATCTATTTAAATGTGTTTGCCCCAGAGCCAAAGAGCCAGCTGTGTTCTGCTGGGTGATGTATGAAGCAGAAAGAACACTGTCTAATTTTTATATCCAGTTGAGCCTGAAGTACCTTGAGATGGGGAGGGAAACGGCACTTCTCACTCCCACTCATGGATTCTTATTCATGCAAGAACCGCTCCTCCACTATCCTGGTGGCCCTGTCTAATTCCATTAACCCCTCAACCACTGGGTGGTAAACTGGAGGGCCTTGTGATCTAATTAAAATTAATTGGTTGCATAGCAATTAAGGAGGAGGTTTTTGAGTTCTGTTCTATTGGAAGGGGGTCCTTCACTCATTTTTTATTTTCTTTTTAGGCAGTGATGAACATCTTCCAGCTCTCTTCAAGTACATTTCTTTTACTTTTCATTTGTTTCGAAATAGCCACCTGTATTGGAGTTAAGTGCCTATGCAAATAAGGGAATGTCACAGACTAGTTATTTAGCTCTCTCCTTAGGTAGAAATCCTCACTGGAAGCCCATCCACCTGGGCAATTTAGCTCAGCCGACACCCTCAGTTTTTA
Organism: Graphiurus murinus; assembly: GCA_004027655.1. Lineage (NCBI taxonomy): Eukaryota > Metazoa > Chordata > Mammalia > Rodentia > Gliridae > Graphiurus > Graphiurus murinus. The sequence continues at coordinate 116,285 of PVLC010000702.1, forward strand.
TGGGATTCTGAGACATTGTTGTTCAGAATTAATACTTCCCTATCCACCTCACACAACACTTAACATAGAACCATTTAGAAATGGTCTCAGAAATGAAATTAAGTGCACACAGATTTGAATAAAGAGATCTTTGCCTTTGACAAACACCAACCAGAGACAAGGCTGCTGGGTTGACAAAGTCTAGATAATTATTACATGACCGTGGAGTTAATGGAAACAGCATCTGTAGAGAGTCTGTAGCATTTATAGAGTTGAAAAAGGAGAACGAGGCCACATCTATATAGTGAAATAAACTGGGGTTCCAGCATAGTTGTTGCAGGCCACTAGGTCTGCTAAGCCAGGTAGAAGGACTGCAGTATGTTTGACCCAGTTGTGAGGCAACGTGTCAAAGACTGCATGCAATACTTAATAGGTACTTCAAAAAAAAGTCCGCAAATTTCACAGCCATCTGTAGATAAGAACTTGTGGAAACTCAGAAGATAAGAGAAAAGTGACACATGGGCATGTGAACAACACCGGGGCTTTCCAGTTCACCAGCCACAAGGAACACACTGTACAGAGCCATACTTTCCCCTGAATCAGGAGACAAAAGCAAGGAGGAAACACTTACCATAACCCAGCTTCCTTAGGGCTGTCACCCACCACTGACTGCTTCCAGAAAGTGGAAATAACAGCTTCCTCAAGCAGAGTCCCAGTTCCAAAAAAATGGTTTGCTGCATTGGGGGGGGGGGGGGTGGCACTCTATTGATTGACAGCACAGATTCTGGAGACATATCCTTTGGGTTCAAATGCCAGTTGTATCCCTGTGTGGTCTTGGACTGGCAGTGTAACCTCTCTGAGCCCCAGCTTCACCATCTGGAAAATCGTAATTGTAATAGGTCCCATCTCATACAGTCATCGTGTGCATCAAATGAGTCAATATCTAGAAGGAGTTTGGAATAGAGCTTGACACATAATATCATTTTAAAACCTTTTTTAGAATAAGTCATGTCTTTTTAAGAGCTAGGTATATGTTGTTTTTACCATTTTTGTTGTTGAGTTTAAACCAATGCTTTTCATCAAGGGAAATGACTTTATTTTGGGTCCTAATTCATTTGTGAAGAAGTTCCTGACCAATTTGTCCTTCATTAATCTCCTATTTCTTATCTTGAAAAAGAATTCATATTTGCTGAGTAATCAATCATTAAATGATTGAAATTTCATTATTTCACAATGATCCTGCAAAGTAAATATGTCTTGTTCCATTTGACAGATAAGCAAACTGAGGAAAATCTGACTTTGCCTCTGATTCTACTACTTATGGAGGTGCATATAATGCACAGTATAAGTTCTCTGCAGCATCCAATTAGTCAGAATAGGTGTGGGTACAATAACCAAGGAACTCCATGATGTTCCTTCCTGCTCCACAGAGAAGTCATGGCCAGTGGCTTCTCTGCAACAAACCTAAGAGTAGTTAAAGAGACTTCTGGAATGGTGCAATAATCATGAACTCTGGGAATGGTGCAGCAATCATGAATTCTATATACCAGATATCTATAGCATTTCTCTCTGACGTGGTGGATTAATGTCTGCACCCTTAGCCATGTGACTTGCTTGATTTCAAAAAGTGAAGCCTGTTACAACTTGTGAGATGTGCAAGAAATACACCTTGGTGTTTTAGGCCACTTCTCCATATGCAATATTGAGATTGGCATTGGTATCCTCACATATGTATACAATGTCCATGGAAGTGTTTCCTTTGTTAATTCTCCCTCTCTGCCCCCTCCTGCAAACTACCCCCCTCACTCCAGTGGGGTTTCTTCTCCATTGTCTAAAGTTCCTCTTGTATCCCAATTAATCCCTAGCTTCCTCATATGAGAGAAAATAGATGACCCTTCACTTTCTGTGACTGGCTAATTTCACTTAACATAGTGTTCTCCAGTTCTATCCATTTCCCTGAAAATGGAATAGTTTTGTTCTTTACTGCTGAGTATGGTTCCATTATGTGTATATCCTGTAATTTTGTAATCCTTCATGTACTGATGAAAACTGAGGTTGGTTCCATAATTTGGCTATTGTGAATTGTGCTTCTATAAATATGGATATGCATGTATTACTATAATATTCTGATTTCAGTCCCTTTGGAAAGATAACAAGGAGCAGTTTAGCTGGATCATATGGAAGATCCATTCCCAGTTTTCTGAGGAATCTCCACACTGATCTCCATAGCAACTGTACTAACTTGCAGTCTCACCAACAGTGTAAAAAAGTTCTTATTTCTCATACCCTCACCAGAATTTATTGTTGTTTGATTTCTTGATGATTGCCATCCAATTGGGGTTAGATGGAATTTCAGTGTAGTTTTGAGTTGCATGTCCCTGAGTGCTAATGATATTGAACATTTTTTCATAGATTTAGTTGCCATTTGTATTTCTTCTTTTGTGAAGTGTCTATTTAGTTAAATTGTCCATTTCCTGATTGGGTTTTTGTGTGTGTGTGTGTTAAGTCTTTTAAGTATTTTGTATATCCTAGATATTAGTAGCATAAGTTAAAAATGTGTAACACATTCCTTGATGAGATGTATTCAGAAGTTCTGAACTACTCAAATAAAATAGTCACTTTTGAGACTTGTCAGTTTGGACTGAGGAAGAGGTTGAGGACAGATAAAACAAGAGAAAGAGAAAATACAAGAAATAAAAAGGTCCATGTCGCCCAAGATTTTAGTGGTCACCTAGTTTGAGATTAGGTATCTGGTTCTTTGATTCGCATTTGCCTTTGATACACAGCTGGGTGACTTTGCTATAGAGAAGCTTCCTAGTCTCTTGACATTTTTCCCTTCATGCTAATTGCACAGTAATTCATTTGGAATAAAAGGCATGTGGCTGATAGTGAAGGCACAATAACAAGTGACATCATTCCACTCTGGTCACACAAAAAGAGAGACATAGGGTAGAACTGGCTCAGACCACTGCTGTGTAAGGTCAACATCAAGTAATCTTGCAGAACACATGAGAAGAAGGAAGGAAATGAATCCCCTCTGGTGTCATAATGTAAAGGAAATTAAAGTTACAACTTTCATAAACTGATGCCATCAATGCCCAAGGGACATAAGATTGAATATAGGCTCTAGGGCCCAAGGAATCCAGTTTGAACACCCCAACAAGGTCAAGAGATGTGGCCTTAGGTCTGTGTGAGGTAGGGAATTTGAATTTGCTTGAAAACAGATCCTGAAATGATAGATTCAGTGCTTCCCACCAGCACTGGGGAGTGACCTGGATGCACTGTTCTGCCCTGGGCTATGAGTGGTAAAAACGTCATCAGTGAAAATTTAAAAACCAGGCTTGTCTGCACAAGCGATAGGCGTGGGCTATAATTTTCCCTACACACAAGCTACAGGACTTTCCCCAAAGGTTCAAGTTAATGTAAAACTGATCCCAAATCAGTGAAATTCCTAGAGCATGGCAAGACGCATCACCATCACCTTCCCAGGAGAAGAAAAGAACCTGCTAAGATGAACTCATGGTAAAATTATAAGTCACATAAAGAAGCAATAGATCCTAAGACATTGCGATGGTGGAAAAATCCAGGAGACTTTAAATAACTATACTTCAAATAGTGAAAATAGTATGGGCTGCACAAAGGAAAACTACCTATTAAAAACTAGAAAATATATATTTGAAAAAAAGTTCCAAAAAGAAACCTGGAAACAAAAAATAAAGTCACTGTAAACGTGTTGAAATAGCACACTGAACTACATTAGTATGCACAATTAATTCATTTCGTCAAAATAAAATACACAAAATAGTCATTGAAATTTTATATACTTTAATTTGATGTGTTAGACATCAGGATTAGACTTAGATGAAGCCTTTGGGAACCAAAAGACAAATCTAAGTCAGCTACTCAAAATGCCACTGGAAGGGATGCACAGGCTGAGGCTTGGAGTGAACATGAGAAGATCCAGAAACAGAGAAGGAAGGCAGTGGTGGTTAGGAGATATTTAATTAAATCACCAGTGAGTGAAAATGTATTAAACTAGATGATAAAGCAAGCTTCAGACTCAAGAAGCACATGAGTACCAAGCAGGATAAATAAAATTAAATCCACATAAGATCAATCTTGAAAAAACAATAGAAACCCCATATGAAGTGAGAAAGGGTCTACCTACTAAAAAACACCATTTACATGGAAGGCAGATTTCTCATCAGCCAAATGAGAGCAAGAAGATAATGAAAAGGACGTTTAATAGAGCTGAGTGAACGTTAAAACAAAGCAAAGTAACTGCATCCTAGAAATCTGTTTACACATAAATTATTTGTTCTCGTACATAGGATGTTGCTGAAGTGTGTGTGTGTGTGTGTGTGTGTGTGTGTGTGTGTGTGTGTGTGTGTGTGTGTGTGTTACTGGGAATTGAACCCAGGGGCATTCTACCTCCATGCTACAACTCCAGCCTAATTGTTTTTTGAAGCAGTGTCTTGCTAAGTTGTTGAGGGCCTCACTAAGTTGCTGAGGCTAGCCTCAAACCTATGATCCTCCTGTCTCAGTCTCCTAAGTACTAGGATTATAGGCATGTACCACTATGCCTGGTTTTGACTGAAATTTTTTGAAATAGATAAGAATGAAATTAAATCCAAAGGGAAAGAGTGGGGTGGAAAAATCCATTATAGGCAGGGAATTAGGAATTGTCAAGCTGTTATGAGGAAAGTAGAGAGCCAGGCCTGGGGGACCAGGGTCACTGGATTCAGGAAGAACACCAGGTGGGCCTCCATCATACATGGGAGAGGGATTAAGCAAGGAGCGGGGGGCTCAGTTACATACAGGAGACATTGTCTTCTCATTTTCAGGAGGGCTTTTCATTTAATTTAATTTATATTTATTCATTTATTTTCTTTTATTTATTTATTTATTTTTTGCATTACTGGGGATTGAACTCAGGGGCATTCTACCTCCAAGCTATACCCCCAGCCCTAGTTTATATTCTTTACTTTGAAACAGGGTCTCATTAAGTTGCAGAATGCCTCACTAGGTAGCTGGGGCTGGCCTTGAACCCAGATCCTCCGGTCTCAGCCTCCCAAATGCTGGGATTTCAAAGTAAACCACCACGCCCGGCTTTTCGGGGGGGGGGGGCTTTTAATTTTAAAAGATGAATTTTGGAGCCAAGATAAACAGTAAGCCCTGGAGCCTCCATTTGCTGGGGGCCTCAGGCTTCTGAGTTCTTCCCTCCTCAGTTGGCCCAGTATGGAGATGGGACCTGTATCACATTCTCTGTTTTGGGTTCTGAGCAAGTAATACCTTTCAGTGGATAACAAAGAAAATAGTTCTTACAACAGCATGCACTCCTGCTTAGGTCTCTACCACACCCACCCAGTCCCAGTCTCCGGTGACTTATAGAACTTAGGTTCTTGGGATTTTACCTGCTTGTTTTGGGCCACATACATGTGCATTCTAGCTCTCAGTTCCTCTCTCCTTGGACTTACCTGCCCTGTGGCCCCTACCACACTTTCTCCATCCTTATTTCCCTCAAATACACAAATGTGATCTTAGTCCTTTCCCATTTGTTGCATTTCTACTTTTCGCTGTTGTTTTTGAGGTAGTGGTGGTAGTACTAGGGATTGAACCCAGAGTCATTCTGCCTCTGACCTACACTCCTCTCCCTAGCCCTTTTAATTTTTGTTTTGTTTTGTTTTAAAACAGGGTCTCACTAGGTTGCTGAAAATCTTGCTACATTGCTGAGGCTGGCCTCAAACCTGAGGTCCTTCTAAGTGTGTGCCACCAAGTCTGGCTACAATTCTACCTTTGAGTGATTGGTAGAATTAAAAGGCTCAATTTGAAATTCTCTGTAAAACCTTTTCTATGCCACAAGTTGTCTTCTCCTTCCTGTTGCTTTAAAGTGATTCAGAGTATGGGAGAGCCCCATGGAGGGATTGCTAGACTGCTGGAACCTATCCCAAATGCATGATTCAGTCCAGGGTAGGGCTCAAGAATCTGTATTTTACAATGCCAAGTTCCCAGGCAGTGTAAGTGCTGCTGGCCTAAGGGTCACAGTGTGACAGAACCCGAGGTCAGTCCTCTGTGAAAAAAACCACCTTTTCTCTGTTTGCTTCCCACATTCCCCTTCCTTGTGCCCCTTCAGCATTTTGTTTAACCACTCTTATGGTATATTTTATATTGTGCCATAATTCAGTCATATTGTGTGGAAATTACTTGACACTACCTTTATTAAGGTAAAAATATTATATCTTAGTATAATCCAGGCATTTTAAGAGCAGAAATCATCTCCTTTAGTTTTTTTTTTTTTTTTAATAATAATTGGTGCATTGTAATCATACATTTTTGTTAGGTACAAGCTGATAAAGGCATACATGCACACATTTCTCATTTAACCCCTTCCCCAATTCCCACCCCACTCGCTTGTCCTCCCTCCTTCTCAAGTTCAGTTTAGGGATTGACCTTGATATATTTGTGAAAGTAACATCATGTGCATTAGGGTGCCCCACCCCCGTCCATCCCCTTCAGTTAAGTCAACTTCTTTGCTTACCTAGGGTTTCTCCTTTTCCATCTGGAGACTCTGTTATGCTCCATCATCTCTCTAGTATCCGCATATTAGGGAGAACATATGCTTCTTTACTCTTTGTGACTGGCTAATCTAACTTAACATAATGTTTTCCAGTTGTATCCATTTCCCTGCAAATGACATGATTTTGTTCTACTTTATGGCTGAGTAAAATTCCATTGTGTACATATCCCATAGTTTTGTAATCCATTCATCTGTTGATGGACATCTTGGCTGCTTCCATAGTTTGGCAATTGTGAATTGTGCAGCTATAAACATAGATATACATGCATCGGTCTGATAGTTTGGTTTCCATTCTTTTGGGTAGATACTCAGAAGTGGTATTGCTCTCTTCAAGTAGCTGCAAGGTCTCTGGCCTGACTTCCAGGTCTTTGATTCACCTTGAGTTGACTCTTTTGCAGGGTGAGAAAGTGCTTAACCAGTTTTGCCAACACCATTTGTTAAAGAGGCTATCTTTTTTCCAGTATATATTTTTGGCTCCTTTGTCAAAAACTTATTGACTGTAGCAACATGAGTCTGTTTCTGAGTCTTCTATTCTGCTCCATTGGTCTATGTATCTGTTTTTGTGCCAATACCATGCTGCTTTTATTACTGTGGCTTTGTAGTAGAGTTTGAAGTCATGTAATGTGATACCTCCTGCATGGTTCTTGTTGCTAAGAACTACTTTGGCTATCCTGGGCTTTTAGTTGTTCCAAATGAATTGAAGGACTGATTTTTCTATGTCTGTGAGGAGTGACCTTGGTAATTTCATGGGTAATGCATTGAATCTGTAGATCACTTTTGGGAGGATGGCCATTTTGATGATATTTATTCCGACTATCCAAGAGCATGGACGATCTTTCCATCTTCTAAGGTCTTCATCAATTTCTTTTTTCAACTTTTTACAGTTTTCCTTATAGAGGTCTTTTACCTCTTTGGTTAGGTTTATCCCTAAGTATTTTATTTTTCAGGGTGCTATTGTGTGTGAAATTGTTTTTTGGATTTCTTTTTCAGTGGATTTATGGTTGGAATACAGGAAAGCTTTTGATTTGTTTTTTTGTTGTTGTTGTTGTTGTTTTTTGGGGTTTTTTTTTTTGCGGTCCTGGGGATTGAACTCATGGGCATTCTACCTCCGAGCTATACCCCCAGCCCTATTTTTTATTCTTTAATTTGAAACCGGGTCTCACTAAGTTGCGGAGTGCCTCACTAGGTAGTTGAGGCTGGCCGCGAACCCGGATCCTCCAGTCTCAGCCTCCTGAATGCTGGGATTACAAGTGTGCACCACCATGTCCGGCTCAGCTTTTGATTTTTTTAAGATTCATTTTGTATCCAGACACTTTGCTGTTGATAAGTTCTATAAGTTTTTTGGTTGACTTTGTTGGGTCTTCTAGGTATATCATGTCATCTGCAAAAAGGGAAAGTTTTAGTTCTTCTTTCTTTATTTTTACCCCTTTGATTTCCTTCTCTTGCCTTATTGCCCTGGCTAGAGTCTCAAGTAATATATCAAACAGAAGAGGTGATAATGGACATCCTTGTCTTGTTCCTGTTTTTAGTGGGAACTCTGTCAGTTTTTCTCCATTTAATATGATGTTGGCTACGCGCCTATTGTATATTGCCTTTATGATGTTGAGGTATGTTCCTTCTACTCCGATTCTTTGCAGTGCTTTTAGCATGAATGGGTGTTAGATCTTGTTAAATGCTTTTTCAGCATCAATTGAGATGATCATATGATTTTGTCTTTGATTTTGTTTATGTGGTGAATTACATGGATTGTTTTTTGTATGTTGAACCAGGCTTGCATCCCTGGGATGAACCCAACTTGGTCATGGTGTATAATTTTCTTGATGTGGTTTTGAATGCACATTGCTAGTATTTTGTTTAGCAGTTTTGCATTTAAGTTCATCAATGATATAGGCCTATAGTTTTCTTTTCTTGAACTGTCTTTATTTGGCTTTGGTATTAATGTGATGTTGGCTTCATAGAATGTGTTTGGGAGGGTCCTCTTTCTTTCTATTTCCTGGAATAGTTTGAGGAGTAGTGGGATTAGCTCTTCTATAAATGTTGTATAAAATTCACTTAGAAAAACATCTGGCCCTGGGCTTTTGTTTGATGGTAAACTCTATATTGCTGTTTCTATCTCTTTGATTGCTATTGGTCGGTTTAAGTTTTCTATATCTTCTTGACTCAATTTAGGAAGGTTATATGTCTAGAAATTTCTCAATTTCTTCTAGATTTTCCATTTTGTTGGAGTATAGTTTTTCAAAATAGTTTCTGATGATCCTCTGTATTTCCATACTGTCAGTGGTAATATCCCCTTTTTCATCTCTTATTTGGGTAATTTGGGTTGATTCTCTATTTCTTTTGGTTAGGTTAGCCAATGGTTTATCTATCTTGTTTATTTTTTCAAGAAACCAGCTTTTGGTTTTGTTGATTTTCTCTATTGTTTTTTTATTCTCTACTTCATTAATTTCTGCTCTGATTTTCATAATTTCCTGTCTTCTACTAGCTTTGGGGTTGGACTGTTCTTGTTTTTCGAGTGCTTTGAGCTGTGTCATTAGGTTATTTATTTGGAGATTTTCTATTCTTCTTATGTGGGCACTCAGTGCTATAAAATTTCCTCTTAGTACTCCCTTCAAAGTGTCCCAGAGGTTTTGATATGTTGTGTCTCTGTTTTCATTGGTTTCTAGGAATTTTTTAAATTTTCCCCTTATTTCTTCTATGACCCAATCCTCATTCAGCAATATGATGTTCACTCTCCATGTATTTACATGGTTAATCTGGGTCTTCTTAGACTTGAATTCTAGTTACACTCCATTGTGGTCTGAAAAGATGCAGGGAATTACATTACATTTTTTGAATTTGCCAGTGCTCTCTTTGTGGCCCAGAATGTGGTCTATTTTGGAGAAGGTTCCATGTGCAGCTGAGAAAAATTTGAATTCAGCTGTAGTTGGGTGAAAGAGTCTCTATGTGTCTAATAGGTCCATTTGGTTTATTGTATTCTTTAGGTTTGAGGCATCTCTACTGCCCTTTTGTTTAGATCAGTCTAGTGATGTGAGAGGAGTATTGAAGTCTCCCAGTATTAGTGTATTGGGATCTATGTGTGTCTTTATATCATACAGAGTTTGTTTTATGAAAGTGGCTACAGCCGGGCGTGGTGGCGCACGCTTGTAATCCCAGCATTGGGGAGGCTGAGACCGGAGGATCCGGGTTTGCGGGCAGCCTCAGCTACCTAGTGAGGCACTCCGCAACTTAGTGAGACTCGGTTTCAAAATAAAGAATAAAAAATAGGGCTGGGGGTGTAGCTTGGAGGTAGAATGCCCCTGAGTTCAATCCCTAGTACCACAAAAAAAAAAAAAAGAAAGTGGCTGCACCTATGTTTGGGGCATAGATGTTGATAATTGTTATTTCCTCTTGCTGGATTGTTCCTTTTACTAGTAAAAAATTGACCTGCTTTGTCTCTTCTGATAAGCTTAGGCTTGAAGTCTAACTTATCTGATATCATGGTTGCTAATCCTGCTTGTCTTTGGGTTCCATTGGCATGGATTACCTTACTCCAGCCCTTCACCTTTAGTTTGTGGGAATCTTTGCTTGTAAGGTGTGTCTCTTGCAGGTAGCTTATAGATGGATTCTAGGTTTTAATCCATTTTAACACCTTGTACGTTTTTATTGGGGAGTTAAGACCATTTATATTCAATGTGATTATTGAGAGATGATTTTTACTTCCTAATATTTTGAGTTTTTCTGTTTTCAGTGGTGTTTATTCTTCTTTGCATAGTTGTTTGCTTCCAGGAAATTATTGTTTCTCTGGTTCTGACGTTTACTTGTTAGTTCTTCTTTGTAGTTAATCTCATTGAGTTTTTTTTTTTCTAGTGCTGGTTTGGAAGACATAAATTCTTTCAGTTTCTGTTTGTCGTGGAAGATTTTTATATCCCTGTCAATTTTGAGAGAGAGTTTTTCTGGGTAGGAAAATCTTGGCTGCAAGTTATTTTCTTTCAGAATTTGTAATATGTTACTCCAGCCTCTCCTGGCTTGCATGACTTGATTTGGGAGGTCTGGAGTGATTTTAATTAGTTTGCCTCTAAATGTCACTTGGCCTTTTACTTTTGTTGCCTTTAGAATTCTCTACTTAATCTCTACATTATTCAACTTGATTATTATGTGGCAGGTGAACCTCTTCTTTGGTCTTGTCTGAAGGGAGTTCTATATGTTTCCTATACCTGTGTGTCAAGTTTTCCTTCTATGCTTGGAAAATTCTCTGATATTACTTCTTTGAAAGATTGTTCATTCCATAAGTTTCAACTTCTTATCCCTCTTCTCTGTCTATTATTCTTAGGTTAGCTCTTTTAAATTGGCCCAGATCTCATTGATGTGCAATTCATACTATCAATTTTTTTTCTAAATTATGTATTATGGATTCATTTTTGGAATGGTCATCTTCTAAGAGTGATATTCTATTTTCCATGTGGTCTAATCTACTGTTTATAGTTTGTATTGATGCCTTCACTTCAGTTATTGCATCTTTCACTTCCTTCAATGCTTCTCTTTGGTTCCTGTTCAGGGTGTCAGATTCTTTGTTTATTTGTTCTTTTATTTCTTTCCAATTCTCCCTGCATTCTTATGAAAATCCTGTATTGATTCTAGTATTGAAGATCCGAATTGTTCTTCTGGTAATCTCTGCCATTCTGGATTGGTGAAATCTGTTATTGAGGGGTTGTGGTTATTCATTTTTTTCTTTCCTATTTTTCCTTCCCATGGTTCCCCTGTTCTTAAATTCATATTTTTGCTGCTCTTGCAAGTTTTCTCATCCAATCTCTGCAGTGAGTGTTTAGAGGTGTTCACTGGTATATACAGGGACAGGTTGTGTTCAGTGGTAAAGGTTGGGTGGGAATTCACAGTGATGAATGCAAGAATAGAGGGTATGGTCCAGTGGAATAAGAGGAATAAGAATAGAGGGTATGGTCCAGTGGAATAAGAGGTTGAGTGTGTTGAGGTGATATATTGTAAAGATTAGAGATGATAGATATATCGGGGGATTCTGGTAGTCAATGTAGAGTTTAAGTATGGTAGTATGAGATGATTTTGATATGAGACAGGGAAAAATGTAAAAGAAAAGAGAAGAGAAAAAGTGTTGAGGAGAATAATATAGATGGGAGAGAGGGAGGGAAGCTTGTAAAAGGGATAAAGAGTAGATTCAACAAATTAAGCAAAAAATAACAAAGCAACCAATCATCCAAACAAACATAAATAAATCAAGGCAATACAAAATGAAAACAGAGTAAAAACAAATAAAACATAACACAAACAAACAAATAAAATCCCCCCAAACCAAAAAACAACAAGAAACAAAAACAAAAACCCTGCTAGTTTGTAAGTATAGAGCTTAAATTTTCGAGAGTGTCTCTGGAATTCTTATTTGATCTGTCAGTGAAGGCATGGGGTTCCACTGATGTCTCTCCCACTGCAAGCTTGTCTCTGAGCTCTCCACATGGCCTGTCTGTATCTCTCTCTCTGCCTTTGCTGGTGGTGGGAGTGCAATCCATATGCCGGGCATTTTCCAGGGTACCTGGAAGTTCTCTATGCCCTGTGTGCACTGGGTTCCTCCCATACTTCTGCTCTATCCAATTGCTTGAAGGGCAGGTGACTGAGTCTGCACTTTGTATAGGGTTCCTACACACCAGGGATGCAATTTAACTTACAGATCCCTGATGCTCTGGTTCCAGTGGGAGAGGTGATCTGGGGTGTCCCAGGTGTTCTTCATCACTGTTGATCCTGCCGGGATATGCCGCCTGATTAGGGTGTGGAATTCCATAGTGGCTTACTCCACTTCTGATTGTTGTGTGCACAGGAGGTCGTTGGAGGTCTTGGTGCTAATAAATGCTTTTCTTGGAGACTGGCAAGATGGTGGCTGCTGGTTCACGGCACATACCACTTCCATGCGTGCACCAGCTCCTTTGTTCTCCCTGGGTTTTTTTGTTTTGTTTTGTTTTGTTTTTTTCGGTACTGGGGATTGAACTCGGGGCATTCTACCTCCGAGCTATACCTCCAGCCCTATTTTTTTTTTTATTCTTTATTTTGAAACAGAGTCTCACTAAGTTGCGGAGGGCCTCACTAGGTAGCTGATGCTGGCTGCGAACCCGGATCCTCTGGTCTCAGCCTCCCAAATGCTGGGATTACAAGCATGCGCCACCATGCCTGGCTTCTTTTGTTCAGCTGCTTTTGTTGCTTTATTCACCTTTTTTTTTTTTTTTTCTTTTTGCTGCTTTTCTTTTCTTTCCTTCTGTCAAGAAGCTGCATTTATGGCAGTTTATATTGAAGCTCTGCAGTGCTGTTGATCGCTGCTCTGGCTCTGAAGGGAGAGGTGAGCTGGGGTTGTCCCTCGGAGGCTTACCTTGGTCGTCCCACGCAATCCTGTCGCAGTTGAAGGTGGGGGGATCCACCGCCTGGTTAGGATGTGGAGTTCTGGGGTTGCTTACTCCACGCCTGGTTCCTGGGTATGCTGCCCACTGCAGTGTCTCTGCGGCTTGTTGCCGCTGCCACACAGTTGGGCTCCTTTGCTCTCCCTGGTCGGCTTTCTGGGGTCTCTTTAGTTGTAGGTCAAATTTCGTTGTTTTGTTCGCTTTTTTTCTTCCACCAAGAAGCTGCTTTTATGGCAATTTGATTCAAGCTCACAGCGCCTGAGGAGAGGTGTGTCACTCAGACGCCATCTTGGCCGGTTCCATCTCATTTAGTTTTTGTTTATACAATTTTTAACTTTATATCTGGCTGCTGGAGACACAGGGAGAGAGCTGGCATGAGAAAACACAGGAAGTTGGAGTTACTGTCTTTAAAGGAGACCAGGGAGTGAGAGGCTCTTGGCAACAGGCCTTTGTTTTTCTGCAATTTTCTGCAGGGTGGCTGTCCACATTTGTGTGTAGCTAACTCTGCAACCTTTACATGTGATGCTTTGCATATTGTGTTTGTTCATGAGAATTGCGTGGGAAGAAGACACACAGAGCTCAAGGAACCTGCTTGCAATTCTCATGGATGGTAAATCAGAATTGGGATTCAAAGACTGGCCGGAATGAACTCAGTGCCCATCCTCTTGGCCACAGTATTGTCCTGTGTTACCACATTTTTATTTCATAAAACTATTGGACACCACATAACTTGTTTTTTGGCTACATATACTGGCTATATAGCACGTTTTGGGGAAGATGAAGTCTTCTCAGGGTTAGAGGTCAAGGCTGAGACGTTGAGATGGATATTGGATATTCTACTTTACCCAACAGGACCCACATTCAGTGAGCACAAGTATATGATGAGACAAATCACCCGCATTCTCCATTCATCTCTTGATGAGGGATATGGTGAGATACAACAGATCTCTGGTGATATGTTATATTTCTCTATAACACTTTATAATTTTGGTAGCTAGTATAGGACAGGAAATGAATGGTTTCTTCAACTGATAATGAAGCATTGTTAATGTATTCTAATCAAACTGAGAGGTTTTCTTTGCTGAAAACATCCTCTATAATTTAGAGTCCAAGGAAGTTCATTTCCGATTCTTTTCTTGACCTGGTTTAATTTTAATGGAAAAGCACAATGAGGTCCAATTCTCACCACCAATACGTATAATTGATAAATGATTAATGATAATAATCAGGGAATTATTTTTTTTTACTTGAAGTAGAATAATTTCTGTTTCCCTTGGAGAAAATGTCATAGCTTTCCGCTGTCTTCTCCTACCGTTTCCTCTGTTGATTTTAGCCCTCACCTGCATTTTTTAAAGCCAGAGAAACTTCTTGAGCTTCCTTGGCACCCATTCAGCCCCACTTAATCTTGGGTCAAAGGCCAGGGAGAGTTACTTAATAGCACTGATATAAACCATATGTTAGAGAAGTTGAGCTCTCTCCTACTGCTTACAAGAAGAATTAGATAAGGCTGGTCTTCATATAAATAGTAAATAAGGAAAGCAAGAACCTTCTCTCTCAGACTGCTGATTCTTGCCATTTCTTTAAGGCATTAGTTGTAAAATCTAGTTCTTTAGTAAAGCCACATGAGGATCTTTAAAGAAATATTTCAATATGCCAATGCTTCTCCTCACCCAAATATTTTACAGAAACTCATCAAAACAAAAAGCAACAATAAAAAAATAACCTGCGATACAATACAAGTAACTGTGCGAGTACAACACACCTGTAAAAAGTGAGGCACTGACCTGAGGAATAAGCTGCTACAGGTGCTAGGAAGGCATTGATTTATACCAGAATTGTTTAGAGCACTGGTTCTTAGAGTGTAGCTTCTGGACCAACATCATTAGCATAATCTGAGAACAGGTTAGGAACACTAGTTCTTGAGACTGACCTCAGAATTCTAGGAAATGGGGCCCAACAA
>PVLC010000702.1:131292-155095 GCA_004027655.1 Graphiurus murinus
TTTTTTTTTTTTTTTTTTTTTTTTTTTTTTTTTTTTTTACAAGATCCTGGATCATTTCCATGTATATTTGAGTTCACAAAGGACTGCCTTACAGAGAGATGCATATATATTTTTTAAAAAATTTCATTGATCCTTTCTAGAACAAGGCAATGCTGGCTGTTATAAAGGATAATATGAGAAGTCAATGATTTAAGTCAATGGCAAATTTATTTCTTGTTCAATTTAAAAGTCCTATTGGTAGTGAGGATGCCATGTTTTGCACTGTCATGACTTGGGGATGAAAAAGACTGTTATTTTCAATAATGGCCTTCCAAAGTTGCCCATCAGTATCTGGTGGAAAAAGGGAGAAGAGAGAGTAGAGGATCCCTGGGAGATTTCCTTCATCTTGTCCTGGTGGTGGTGTATATAATTTTCTCCCACATTTCATTTATCAGCCACATAGTTCTGCCTAGATGTAAGGGGGGACTGGGAAATACAATCCCAGGCTGGGCACCTGCTGCATGGGAACAACATCACCCCATGCAAAGGAAGAGGAATTTTAGCCACTAGTTATGACCTCTGCTGCTCTAGAGGTTCTGCAATGATCACATAGGAAAACAATCTCATTCGCAATATCCTCAAAAGAATACTTAGGAATATGTCTATATTTCAGGAAAGTAAAATACATTGAAAATTACAGAACATCGAAGAAAGAAATTGAAGAAGACATTAGAAGATGGAAAGACCTTTCATGTTCTTGGATAAACAGAATAAATATTGCCAAATGGCCATACTAAAGACACCAAAGATATCACACTAAAGATACCAAAGGCTATCTTCAGATTCAATGCAATCCCTATCAAAATACCAATGTCATTTTTCCACAGAGCTAGAAAAAAAAATCCTGAAAGTTATATGGAAGAATAAAAGACTCAGAATTACCAAAGCAATACTGAGCAATAAGAACAATTCCGGAAGCATCACAATACCTGATTTCAAATTATATTCCAAAGATATAATAACAGAAACGGTATGGTATTGGCACATAAACAGACACACAGACTAATGGAATATAATAGTTGACATAGAAACAAATCCTCACATTGTAGGCAATTGATTTCTGACAAAGGGGACAAAAGTATATGCTGCAGAAAAGACAGACTTTTCACCAAATAGTGCTGGGGAAACGAGGTGACCTTATGTAGAAGAATGAAATTAGACTCTTATCTCTCACCTTGCACATGAGAGAATATAGATCAAAGATCTAGAAATTAGGCCATAAATTTTGCAATTACTAGAAGACAACACAGTGCTAACTCTACAACATACAGGCACTGATAGAGACTTCCTCAATAAGATTCCAGAAGCTCAAAAAATAAAACCAAGGAGCAAAGAATGATATGGCATTAAATTTAAAAAGTTTCTGTTCAGCAAAGGAAATCATCAGGAGTCTGAAGAGAGAGCCTACAACCAGGTACTTCTCTGATAGAAGACTAATATCTAGAAGATATAAAGAAATTATAAAGCTTAACACTAAAAAAGAGAAATCGAATTGAATAGACCCTTCTCAAAAGGAGAAATATAATGCCTAATAAATATATGAAAAAAGTGTCCAACATCATGAACCAGTTTCAGGAAAATGGATAGAACTACGGGATATTTTACAAGGTGAGATCAGCCACTCACAGAAAGTGAAGGGTACTGTATTTTCTCTCACATGTGGAAGCTAGAGAGAAAATCGGAAACAAAAGAGACTTTAGATAAATGATCTCTCTCCTGAGAGACTAGTAAAATAGTGGAAAGGGATTATGGGAAAGATAGAAGGACAGAGGGGAAGAAGGAAGATTGATTAAATAAAGCTATGTCAATATATGAAGATATCACCACCAATCTCACTAACATGCGTGGGGTGGGGGAAGGAGCAGGGTAGGATCCAAAGGGAAATACGCCAAGTGCCGTGTGCATACATGTCTATGTCACTTTAACCCTCGCTATGATGTATAATTACATTGCACGGATAAAAATATAACATATAAGAAAAAATAAAATGACCACATAGGAAGAGAGAGGTGGGGCTAATCCCACTTCCCTAGAATCACTCTGGAAGCAAAGCCCTGTATCTTACAATTACTCATTCACAGTTTAGTATAAATTGTAGAACTCCTTCATGGTGTTTAGTCTTCTTAGCTATCAGCTTCAAAATCTAGTTGTCATAGAGACTCAAGTGTAGTGAAGTACAGATACATTATTTAGAAGAAAGGCAAGTATGAAAAAGAGAAGGCCAGGGTGGCCAATTAATGTGAATTGAAATCAATAAGTTAAATTTATAACTTTTACATTTTAGATGCAATAACCTTATGAGCTAAGTGTTATTGCCTTTAGTGTGTGTGTGTGTGTGTGTGTGTGTGTGTGTGTGTGTGTGTGTGTGTATGGTACTGGGGAAATGGGGATTGAACCAAGGGGTGTTGTACTTCAACTCTATTTTATCTTTATTTTGAAACAGGGTCTCACCAAGTTGCTGAGGCTACCTTCAAACCCAGGATCCTCCTGTCTCAGCCTCCTAAGTACTGGGATTATAGATGTGTGCCACTGGGATGGCTTTTTTAATTTTAATAAGAAAAAATAAATACCAGAGAGGTTAATATACATTGTTGGCATCACAAAACTGGTAGATCTGAGACTTCTATCTTTTAAGTGTACCACTATTGCAAAACATGGCATAGGTGTAAGTGGCTGACCTGACAGCGTCCTTAATCAGCCCTTATACTTGTACACCATTGTATAAACTCCTTTCCTTGAGAAGTCCTTGAATAGCACTTGTGACTTATACCAATAAATATTATGAAGGTGATGAAATGTTACTCATGACTGGGTTGTGCTGCACAGACTGCCTTGCTAGTAGATTTGGGAACGGGGATCTATCTCTCTCCATTGCTAAATTTGAAGAGCCAAGATTACATGAGTCCCATAGCATAAGAAAAGGAATTCTGCCAACTACCTGAGGGAGTTTAGAAGTGAATCTCCAGTTGAGCCCCTGTTGAGAACGCAGCCCTGTTTGACAACTCGAAGGCAGCCTTATAAGTCTACACAAAGGATACAGCTAAGTTGTGCTCAGGCTTCAAGATCACAGAAGTCAGATGATAATTAACTTATGTTATTTCAGTAGCGAAGTCTGTGATCTTCAAGTTTTAGTTACCTTTGGCTGTATTCGTGTGTGCTTTTAGGCACACATGACTTTTTAAGCCCCAGTTAGCTCGGATCTGACAATTTTGTCATCACTAGTCTCCCACATGTACAACTCCACTTTGTAGATCCAGTTATTTATAAAAGATGCAAAATGACAGCTACTGGATATACCATTTGCCATACCTCTAGGAACCTAGCCATCTAATATTTCACCAATAGAGTAAAAGGATGATTTGATACACTTCGTTTTAATTTCTTGGTTCATGTTTCCAAAAAAGGCCCATGGAAATGACCAGCAGCTTCCCTTTTCATGACTTCTTTATATTATTTTCCAGTTGACTTTGACCTTCTTCATCAGAAATGTTCTTCCATCTATAGCCGCTAATATACTAGTGACATCTTTGTGTTTATAAAATTCCATAAAATATTAAAGATCATTGCTTGTATGCTCTGTTAGTACATAAAGCTTTGTGGGTTTAATTTTCCTGGATGACTGAAGGGTAAAAGCTCGGTCACATTTTCAGCAACTTTTGCTCCACAAGGAGTCACGTGCTGCCTCTAAATCGTGGAAGCTCTAAGGAGAGTATGAGGAAGAACAGGACCATGGAAGAAAGGGGAAGGGAAAGCAGGGAAGAGGTGTTTGGGGCTTCAACTGGGACCTGAGGTAGAAGGCACAACCCTGACTCCAAGCTCTCTTCCTCTAGACATTTTGCTATAACCAGGAGGACGAGGAAGAGGATGAATGAGATAAAGTATGCTCTTTTAAGACAGAAGGCAGATTCTTTTATTTTCTACCCCTAACCAGCTCTACGCCAAAGCAAGTACTGATGCTGTATTTTTTTAAATCTATAAACATGTAGACTTTTTAAAAAAAAAATATTTGATTTGTTAAATGTTTCCATTATATGATTTCCTTAAAGAGTATCTACATTAGCATATTACACAGGTAAATTTGGATTTTACATATAAAACTCAAAAAGTAATTTTTTTTCTAGTCATGTGCTCTGGAGCATGCCTGTACTCTCAATACTGGGGAGGCTGAGACAGGAGTATCGCTGATTCAAAGCCAGCCTCAGCAACCTAGCAAGACCATGTTTCAAAATTAAAAAATAAAATAAAATAAAAAGGGCTGGAATTGTAGCTCAGAGGGAGAATGTCCCTGGGTTCAACCCACAATACCAAATATATAGTTTCCATTCTGCTTTACATATTATAAATTTAATTGAAGGGATTCGACTAGGGCCAAGTATGGCACGAAGATTAAGACCAAGAGTCTTGTCCTGGATGCATTTATTCAGTCATTGTTTAGTTAATTCAACTAGTATTTATTAAGCATTTATAGTATTTATTGAGCATCTAGTATGTGCCATCTGCTGCCAACATAGTTTAGACTAGAGGATGGCAGCCTATAGCCAAATCCAGTCCAACTCTTGCTTTTGTAAATAAGGTGTAACTGGGACACCGTCATGGCCATCTGCTTACCTATTATCTGAGGCTTTTTACACTAGAAACCACGTGGACCCCAAAGACAAAACACATTTACTACCCAACCCTGACAAAAAACACTTGTGACCCCTGACTTAGAGAATTAGAGATATCCTGGCTGCCTTACTTTCCTGATATGAATATATTTTTACTCTCTCAAACACACTCTTCGACATGTATAAAAGTGATTATTTAAGATAGGGACTCATAACGGCTGTCACTTCACAATTCAGCCACGTGTTTTCCTAAGCAGTTTATGTGGATGATCTCTTGCATCCTCATACCTCAAGCTGTTCATGTCATTAGTTCCATGAGACAAGTAAAGACACAGGAAGGTCCCGAGTGTGACTCGCATGGCCTGGGTGGAATTGCCAAGCCTGATCTCCAGCTCAGGGAAAATTTTTCAGGGTTTTTTTTTATCCACGTAGTGAGGACCAATTATCCCTGAGCATGCTTGGAGGAGAGATGAGATGGGAAAGTCAGCAGCAAGACCTGGCACCACACAGAGTGACCAGTAGTACTGAGTTGGTTTGGAAGATTCATTTTTAATGATCAATTCACCATAGCTAGCCCACAAATGTATTTGGGCAATTACTCACTTTAGGTATTTCCACTCTTTATGATCACTTAATCCAATGACACAAAAGGAGTCTTAGAAATTATATGTAAATGATATAAGCCCATGTCCTGTTGTAATGTCTGGATGTTATAAATTCACTTAACTCACCCTACTCTGTGTGTTTAACACAGTATTGAAGGCTACATACTTTCTGTAGGGTGCTCAATATTAAATGCTCCGTTTTACATGTTATACAACTCTTAAAATGGCATAGGCTGTGAGAGATATTTGGGCGTGGGGGAGGGAGCGGAGAGATAGATAACCAACTGCCCTAAATGATAAATCACTCTGTCTCAATGCTGTTCCATTAATTCAAATGACATTTTGACAATAGCATGCTGTCAGTCCAATGGTTTGACCTGTACAACAACCTCTAATTATTACTAATTAAATAATTAATTATTCATAGAAGTGCATGCCATTAGCATAGCAGAGATGTGTTGGAATATGAGTTATATGAGGTTTATGAATCTTCAGAAAATAGATTCTTTAATAAATTAATAAAGGGGCTCTGGGGTTTCATTAAAAGGTGGCTGGAGGGTGTGCTTGCCTGTTTCCAAGGAGACCACAGGTGGTTCGTTGCTTTTTTTTAAAGTTAAACTTGTTTGGGCTAGATGATTTTTTTTTTTTTTTTCGCCCTTTTCTCACTACTCTGTCCTCAGGCAGAGAACGGAACATTTTAATGAAACCCCTGTTGTCTTCATATCACTTTGATCCCCTTGTGTTCTCTCCAGTCTACACATTGGCCAGGCGGATGAAGGGTTTCAGATTTTCCCTCCAGTATTAAAAACTGTGGCATGCCCTCCATGAATAAACAACATTGCGGTGGAGGCCCAGTAAAGAGAAAGGCAGAGCAAACAAAGGGATAAAGGAAAATGCAGAAATCCAAATGACACCAGCCTCATTTACTCACTTAATTACCCTGACTCCTGACTCTGTTAGCCACTGCGATTATTTTTCCAGTTAAGCCTGATTTAAAGAACTCGGGAAAGTAGACTCATCCATTTTCTCCCCTCAACAATCTCTTTGCCACATGGAGTTCCTCTTCTTCGTTATCTCACCATAATAATGATCATGGCAATATTAATATCTTCCAGCACTGCTCACTAAATAGTGATAAAAATAGCAATATTAATGTTTTCTAACATCCATTTTTGATGCTCTGAGGCGCATTATAAATTCTGTCTTTGTTTAAGCAGTGGGGAACCCACAAAATATCATTACAGTTATCATTAGAACTCAAGGGCACTCTCCAGAAGCTGAAAACTGAGTGAGGCTATGTCAGCAAGCATTCCAGGGCCACGGGTGGAACAAAAAAATGAAAAAATAGAATCTTTATACTGTTCCAACATTTGACCTATTTAAGAAGAAATGGCACTTCTTTTCTTCTCTCTCTTTTAAAACCTGCTAGTTATTCTCACAAAAGAAAGAGCTTATTTTTGTTGTTGTTGTTCTTGTTTTGTTTTGTTGTTTTTTAATCTGGCCACAATCAGCCTTTCCTGGAAACCTGTAAAAGAAAATACCCTAGAGCAGTGAGCTTAATTTTCTGACATTTCCTTTTACCTTCACCATTTCCATATGAAGAACCAGCTGTGAGCTTTAGCGGGCCCAATCACACATCTTATGGCTGTAAGTCACTGGGGGACTGGAGATCCCTTTGCACACTTGGGCTCCGGGTTAGCTGACCCTGGCCCTCCTTCAACATTGTCTGGCTTTCGTTTGCTTGTTTTTCTCTTTTTAAATTCTCCTCCTTCTTTTCTCAGTTCCTCCTGAGAAGAAAACTGTCTTCTCCTGTTCCTTCATCTCCTCCACTTTTTTTTTTTTTTTTTTTTTTTTTTTTTTTTTTTTTTTTTTTTTTTTTTTTTTTTTTTTCTTTTTTCTTCCTTTTTTTTTTTTTTTTTTTTTTTTTTTTTTTTTTTTTTTTTTTTTTTTTTTTTTTTTTTTTCCCTTTTGAAATTTGGCAAAATACACTGAGGGCACCATTAGTTTATAAGTATCTGGACTGGAACATACAATCAAGAGAGGTAAAATAATATCAAGCCATTAAAGTTAATTACTAACACAAACGGATGTTTACTAATGCTTAATATAAGAATAAGAATCATTTTAGGAAAATATTATTAACCCCATAGGCATTTGGAACTCCACCCCATTTTCTAAAAAAAAAAAAAAAAAGGAATTCAGGGAAGATTAAAGCCTTAATTGAACACATGCTTTATTTCTGTATTTAGTTTTCACAAATGACATTCTTTTAATATAAAACTTACATTCTGGCATTGCTCACATACCCAGCAGAGTCAGATAATCAACAACAGTTTATAATAACATTGCACTAGAATAATTAATAAAGTCTGAAGTTCAATGAAAAAAAAATGTGTGTTTCCCTAAAACACAATGAGGAGGTATTCACTTCCATGTGTGATACTTGGAAAGTTTAAAATTCTGAAAATTAAAGAAAAATTAAGTATTTGAAGACTATGCATTTTTGTTTTCTATCCTCCCTCCCTTCCTGTTTCACTAGATGAAATTTTCTCCTAAAATTTTCTGGCTTTCTAAAGTACCCATATTTTTCAGGAAAATCAAGACAGAAACATCAAGAGAGAAATGTTAGTGTTCTATGTTACTCTAAAGATTATTTGTATTGTGTGTGTGCATGTGTGTGTGTGTGTGTGTGTGTGTGTGTGTATGAGAGAGAGAGAGAGAGAGAGAGAGAGAGAGAGAGAGAAAGAAATAGATACTAGGTATTGAACCCAGGGGTGCTTTACCTCTGAGCTACACCTCCAGCCCTTTAAATTTTTATTTTGAAACAGGGTCTATGTTACTGTTCTCTGGCCTCAAGCCTGGGTTCTTTCTGTTTCAGTCTCACAAGTACTGGAATTACTGGCATGCACCACCATGACTTACTGACTATTTGCATTAACTCTAGCTTTATAAAAAGAAGAGACTAGGAAGTCGTTCAAAATTCTTCTCAGGTTTCTGAGTCCATCTTCAATTTACCAGCTTAATGGCAATGTTTGGACAAGCCCAATGAATTAGTGTTTTCTGAAAAACCATAGCAAGAAGTAAATAAATATAGTTTGTTCATACTAAGTGTGGAGCATATGGAGTAAGCTTTTAGAGGTTCTATTTTTACATATCTAAGCTTGTTATTAATATTAACTAATATTTATCATAATAGTGTTTCCATCCATTCATCAGAATTTTATCAAGTACTGGGAGAAAATCAGCACCTGGAATCCTATTTTCAGACTTAGAAAATGAAAATGTAAACTTGGAAGTGAAAACCCAGCGTAATTTAGAATTCTTGATTGAGAAGCACATTTTAAACTCAAGAAAGATCTTAAGACCTTTGGTGACCCTCAAGGTTAGTCACTAATCTGCTCCTTAAAGCACATTCATTTTATTACTGTCGAGACTGAATATTCTGAATCCAGTCTCCTGCCCTCTGTGGACCTATATGGAGACAGTGATAGGAAGCAGAGCTCTATTCGTCTGATTTTCCCTTCTACAAGGGAATGAATGGAGCTGAATCTTCTGCCAGCCACAATTCCTTCCCCTACCTCTCCCTATCTTGTTTTCTGTCTTCTCATAGGCACACCTGCTCATTGCTCTGCTACAACGAGACAATCTGAAGGGCAGATTCTACGTCTGTCTTTATTTCTATAATGCCCACATTCAACATAAGGTTGAGTAAATCTCAATAATGTTTGTTGTTAAATAAATGGGTGAAATCAAGCCTATTTAATGGGGCAGTATTGGAGTAAAGTTTATTATTCTTATTAGCTTTATTAATAAAAGCAACAGCTCACATTTACACATTCATCTACCTTCTCTATAGAGCTAGCTGATAAGTGATCATCTTTCTTAGAAGTATTTGCCTTTGATTAGGAAATATTACCCATGTGAAAACTGATTATAAAACAATGGTGCTTCTGATAGCAGAGAAAATATTTATGACAAATTTTTCAATGTTTTTTAATTTTTTCTGCTTCATATTGGTCTTGTCTTACTTTCTTCATTAGTGACATTTAATATTTCTAAGTGCTTGTATGAACAGATCAATTCCTGAGTGAGTAGAAAATCTTTGGACTATATTCCAGAGGGTTTTGATTCTTGTGTTAGTTTCCTGTTTCTCTCGTGATAATTGCCATAAACTTAGGAGCTTAAAAGAACACAAACTTATTATCTTACAGTTCTGTCAGTGAGATATTCAATGTGTTTGGTCTCTGAGCTAAAATCAAGGTGTTGTCATGGCTCATTTCCTTTCTGGAACCTCTAGCAAAGAATCCATTCCTTTGATTTCTTCAGCTTCTAGAGACTACCTACATTCCCTGGCTTACAGTCCCTTCTTCCCTCTTCAAAGCAAGAGATGTTGCATACCCGTAATTGCTCTTCTGTAGTAGTATCTACTCTGAACATAGCCAGAAAATGTCTTCTGCTCTTTAAGGATCCATGTGATGATACTGGGCTGAGCTACATAATCCCAGATATCTCACCTCAAGGTCATAGACTTTCTCATATCTGCAAAGTCCTTTTTGCTAGGTAAGAAAACATATTTACATGTCCCAGGGTGTTGACACTTTTGGGAGCCATTGTTCTGCCTACCACATTATTTATGTAGATAAGATAATCTGTAATCTTGTCTAGTAAGAGACCTGGAAGATCAGAAGCATGGATATTGTATCATTAGGGTTCATTGAGGAGCACGTGGTACACCCAAGCCGGATAATGAAAAATGATTTAATGAAGACTTCTTTATATTTTTGGTACTGGAGATTGAATACAGGACATTTTACTCCTGAGCTATAGACTCCCAGCCCTCTTTATTTTATTTTGAAACAGGATTTCTCTAAGTTGCTGAGTCTCACTATGTTGCTAAGGCTGGCCTCGAACCTGTGATCCTACTTGTCTCAGTCTTCCAAGTACTGGGATAACAGACATGCAATACTGTGCTTAGCTAATGAAGACGTTTTACAGTGGAGAGAGGAATGTTAAAGAGATTACAGAGATAATGCAGCACCTCTTGGTTAGTGGGAGCAGAAGAGACATTACTAACTCTTATCTAGAAGGACAGGAGGAGTGAACAGCTACCAGAACCCAAATAGAGAGGGATTACCATCAGAAATTGTGGCTTTGGGGTATATCGGAATAGTCAAACTGGGAAGAATCAGCAGGAATAGAACTTGGGAGATAAATGGTCATATATCACTCTCCCTCTGTTCTCTCCAATCTCTTGCCAATGCCACCCCAGTTTCTGCAGCCCCCCCCCCCCCGCCCTGGACTGATTTCAGCCAAGTGAGGACATCAGCGGAGCCCACTGACATAGTCCTTGGGTAGTCTTTGAGTCCACGGCAGGATGGATAGCAGTGGGAAGTGTATCTGAAATGGAACATAGAAAAAATTGGTACAAAGGGTATAAAGGGCATCATGTTAGAGCATCTAGTCACAATTAGAAAAGATGAGGCTGTGCAGTGGCCAAAACAAAGATTTATATGTAAATGGGCCAGCAAAGCTCTATAGGAACTTGTTCTGACACCATGCAACATACTCACTCAAAGCTCATGTGTTCCAAGTTCAGAGGGACAGGTCCTCAAAGCATAAAGTCATACTATACAGTAATGGAGCTGAGAAAATAGAGGTGAAATCTGCCCAAAATTATAGCTCTTCTTTAGTATCTTTAGGGGATTAGTTTCAGGGCACCCTACAGATATTGAGGGACCACTGTATTTGTATGTTCATTTAGTCAAAGACTGTTCATTGACTGAATACTGAGTGCCAATCACTGCATGTAGAGTTTGGGTGCAAAGTTAAAGAAGGCTTGGTCTCTGTGTCTGAATTCTCTTTGTCAGAAAGACACATTGCAACAGACGATTTCTGTAAGACACAGAACATGAGGGGGAAATAGATTCTTGGAAGTCCACCTGGACACTTCCTTTCACCTGAGCTCATGCTTTACCACATGAAGCATCAGTTCCCTGCCTGCCCATGTGGTTCTCCTGGGCGTGCCCACCACGGCACAGTACACTGGGAGGGTGATAGGGAACCAAGGGTTAGAATCCAGTGAGATACTGACATACATAAATCGAGGGTTGGTTGTATTTCCATTTTGTTGACTTATATCCTCTCTGAATGAAAGGGAAAGTACAATGGTAATGATATGCAATGGAATTTCTCACTGGCATTTAATTCTAAAGAAAAAATGCATTGAAGTGGAGAGAAACAGAAATTGTGTGGTCAACCCTTTTCCATCCCATGAAGGTGAATGTTTGTATCTGATCAAGCACTGCGTACCATTTCAACAAACAGCCCAAGTCTAGGTTCCAGCTTCTGCTTCCTGGCTCAGGGCTCCAGGGAACCTTTCCAATGGGTCAAAGTAGTCCTCGAATGCACAGGCTCCTTAAACAGCTGGGACTACAGAGGTCAGTGGTGGGCCTTGAAAGTGGTCATGATGTTCTAGAAAGAAATATTTTCAGTCTCTCAGAAAAACATTAAAGAAGTTATTAACTCGTGCTGTCCTACCTTGTAGAACCCTGGTTACCTATTTCATTGCCTTGGAAACTGATTGGGGCCAATTTTATGAAGACTTGACACCTTCTGAAGGCATACTCATTCCAGGCTAGTGACTGATGTGCCCCAGCAGCTCTTAAGACTATGCCTTTCTCCCGAGGGTTCTTGCTTTGCTAATCTGTAGACAGAGAGATTCTTGGGAACTGGGAAAAATGGAAGACAAAAGCGTCTTACAAGCCCTTACTATGCCTTTGGGAAGTAAAATCCTCCACTTGGTTAAGGCTAAAACACAACAAAGAAAGTCCTGGCCAGAATATGTCTCCTATAACCTTGACTAGGCTTCAGCTAGTGTCAAAGACTTCCTTAGACCTGAAGATTTGCTAAGAAATCCCATTTTCCAACTGTTACCAGATAAAACATGGGAGGTCTATTTATTGCCAATTTCACTGCTGACTGCATGCAAGAGAATTATTGGTCCAACACTGGTCTAATATCTGAGAGATACTTGTCATCAAGCCTTACAAGCAGGTGTTAGTTCCTTGTGCAGTGACTCATATGCCAAGATAAGGAAAGTGGGAGTCTCCTGGTGTTTGTCAACCTGCAGAATTTTGGAGGAGATTGGGGCCAGGTTCCATATGAGCTGTAGCTCTCAAGAGGGCCTCTGGGCCTGTCCCACCTCCTGAGTGTTTCAGTGAATTTATATATCTATTTTTTTTAACTCTGTTTTTTCGAGCACTTCTGAGGCTACCCTTAGCTGAATGTAGGAAACTAAACTAAAGACAGGACGTAAGTACACTGGCTAGAATGTTCTAGTTTCCACTAAGGCATCCGTTATGTTAGTACTAATCAGTGAGTATATTACCTCATTCATATACTGGTCTTTATTCTCAGATATTTCTAGATTTTTGAATCTTACTTGAAATATATTCTGAGAATATGATTAAAATGATAAAAGTTGTAAATTCACTACTTTCTATTTGAGGAGAGATATTAGACTAAATAAACAGGGCAGCGGGACCTCTGTAGCACTTTATCTTCATGAGGAATCCTCTTATTATAAAAATAAATGTCATATATATGCTTCTCTTTCTATTATATGACACATAACACATGAATATAATATACATAAACCAAACATAACAAGATTATATATAAGCACACACAATCCTTATAACATGTACATGTTTGAGACACAAAACTTGTATATGTTTTCAAAATCTATGTGGCATATTATACAAAGCCATGTTGCACATGTATGCATATATACATATATGATGCAAATACATACAATGTACTATGTAGCTATGTACATGACATATAACATATATGTAATATGTGTATATTCATGTTTTATAAAACATGTATAAACATATAAACATATAGCATGTTTGTGTGAACAGGTAATATATAAAACATAAATAATATTTATGGCATATAATATGATATGTATAACACATAATTGTAACATATATACCTTTGTTACAATCTGTCTGTGTTTTTTTTTTCCTTTTGCGGTACTGGGGGCTGAACCCAGAGGCATTCTACCTTCGGGCTATACCCCCAGTCCTATTACTTATTCTTTATTTTGAAACAGGGTCTCACTAAGTTGCGGAGGGCCTCACTAAGTAGCTGAGGCTGGCCACGAACGTGCGATCCTCCTGTCTCAGCCTCCCAAGTTCTGGGATTACAAGCGTGAACCACCATTCCTGGCTTTGTCTGTGATTGATATATATATATATATATATATGACATATACATGCAACACCTACATATAATTATTTTTAAAATATTCATGTATACAATATCCATGTATGTGTATAATGTGTTATAAATATGTTTCCCTTTCTTTCCTAAAATGAAATTCTTAAATATAAAGAATTACTTCATATGTAACAGAACTATTTAATAACATACTTTTTATAAAGAAGAAATCGAAAGCAATTAATAATAAAATACTATGAATTTCAAGAGCTGGGTGTGCTGATGCACGCTTATAATCCCAGTACTTGGGAGGCTGAGACAGGAGGATCCGGGTTCACACGGCCAGTCTCAGCTACTTAGTGTGGCCATCCGCAACTTAGTGAGACCCTGTTTCAAAATAAAGAATAAAAAATAGGGCTGGGAGTGTAGCTCAGATGTAGAATGCCTCTGGGTTCAATCCCCAGTACCGCCAAAAAAATACTATGTATTTCAAATTGGAGTCTCTTGGACATGACTATACTAGAAGTCCTGATTATTAATTAGATGGTTTTCTTTACCCACTTAAAATGACTACCTTTGGACTAAGAGCTGTAAAAAGATCAGAAGCCATTCCAGTTACGCTAAACAGGAAAATGATAGAACAGATGGAGAATCAAATACTAGAGTACAAACTAGCATTAGGCTGCATAATAACAGACCAGATTTATTAACACATTGTGAGAGGAAGAGAAAAATAACCCCAACTGAAACAGGGATGTCTTGCCAAAAACATTGCCAGGTTTTTGCTTGTATGAATGTCTAGTGGGACACAGAAAGTTCTGAGGGATGTAAGAGGACTGGCTGTTGATCAGACTGTCCACGCACTGCAGGGCATCAACATTCCTGTATCTCACCAACTAAATTCCAATACCATGCACAATCATTGAGGCAATCAAATTACCCGTGCAAATTTCCGATGTATGCTCGGGCACTAGACCTAGCTCACTGAGAGCAGATGTGCACTTTCGAATTGATGGGTATGTACAAGTAATATTCCTGTTTCTTTGAAAATTTGTTTCATTGACATAGACAATTCATTTCTGTGCACATTTAAAGTCATTTTACAGGTTTCCATATGCTGAGATTCCTTAGCTTTCATTTGAAATTTGTAATAATATAGATAGATCTGACAGATTTGGTACATTTGGTCTACTCAAGACAGTCTGAAAATCTGTGAATGGTACAGCCAGTTAGTTCTATCCTCCATGTTGTAGCTCAAGCAAAGAGGATACAGACACAATGGTACATAGAGCTTCTTTCACAGAGAGCATCTTCAATAATTAACATCCTCATAGAACTCAATCTTATTATGAATGAAGTTCACACCTGGCCTGGTGAAGCTTTGTATGCAGGGAAATTACGTTAAATATATATGAAGGGATAACTTTCAAGGGGAAAAATTCAACAAAGTGTATGTCATAATCTCAGGGGTATTAGGAAGGAAGAGTGTTTTACCTTGGCTTGGTGATTTGTAGCCAACAGAGAATAATGGTTTGAGAATGATGCAAAGACCTTTCTTTAGGACTTACTTGCTGTCTACACCTCTCAAGATCACTGCCCGAACATCACAGAAACCTCTAAAATACAGTGTTTGGGATGGTCACTGGATTCAATAGATCCTTACAATAACTCTGGCTCACTAACAGAACAAGGGAATAAAATTTTTTCATGGTGGGAACTCCTATATCCAGCTTAGATGACAATCTCCATTCAAATCCTTCAAGATAGCCGGGTGTGGTGGCACACTCTTCTAATCCCAGTGCTAGGAAGGTTGAGACTCGAGGATACGGGTTCACGGCCAGTCTCAGCTACTTAGTGAGGCCCTCTGCAACTTAGTGAAACCCTGTTTCAAAATAAAATAATAAAAAAATAGGGCTGGGGGTGTAGCTTGGAGGCAGAATGCCTCTGGGTTCCATCCCCAGTACCACAAAAAAAAAAAAAAAAACTTCAAGTTCACAGAGGAGACAGAGTTGTGATTTGCATTTGGTTCTTAACAAAATCTTCAGCATTGCCCTTTCATACATCAAAGGGAGTTAACTCACAGTAAGAACCACGGCATGTGCCTTCTGCTCACGGGGTAGTCTTGCACGACAACAGATGAGGAGGTGCAGTTCCTCTCTCTTTGACATTGATTCCCTGGTAAGAGCAGCAAACATCTATTGAACACTTGTGAAGAGCCAGGCAGGCATTCTTCTTGGCACATGACTGACACTAAACCATGTTATTCTTAAAACAATTTGCCGCATTATTTTTTACTTCTCCAAGTTACAGGTGAGAAACAGAGGTACAGAAATATTAAGTAATTTGCCCAACGTTGTATATTAATAAATGATATGAGTGATTTAAATCTATAGAGTGTGGGTTCCAGAGCTTTCTCTTTTAACCACTAAGCCCTGTTGTCTCGTTGACTCATTGTTTGCTCTTCTTGAAAAGTATCACCTATGTTTTAAAATAAAAGAGAAGGTGAGCACACCTGTAATCCTAGTCTTTGGGAGGCTGAGATGGGAGGATTGTAGGTTCAAGGTCAGCCTCAGCAATTTAGTGAGGCCTTCAGTGAGACCCTGTTTCAAAATAAAATATAAAATAGGGCTGAGGATGTAGCTCAGAAATGGAATACCCATGGATTTAATTCCCAACCCTAAAACAAAAACAAAAAAAAAAAAAAAAAGGAAAGAAGGAAGGAAAAAAAAAACAAAACTGGCCATTAGACAATTTGATCTTGATGCCTGATGGTAAAAAGTTAACATATCAAGAATTTATCTTTAAAAGGGCTTTAAATTTTCCCAATAAGTCTTTAAACCCTAACACTAACCCTCCTCAAGATACCAGGTTGAACCCAGAACTTCGCACATACTAGGCAAGCGCTCAACACTAAACTGCATCCCCAACCCTTTTTAGTTTCTTATTTTGAGGCAGGGTCTAGATAAGTTGTTGAGGCTGGCTTTGAACTTATGATCCTCTTGCCTATGCCTCTCAGTAACTGGGATTACAGGTGTGCCCTACTACATCAGTCTTTAAAAAAGCTTTCTTTTTTTTTTTTTTTTTTTTAAGATCAGCTGATTGCCCATCTTGTGAAACGTCTTCCTTGAATAATGGCAAATATATATATATATATATATATATATATATATATATATATATATATATATATTCTAATACTGCTTAGGAGAACTAAGACTAATTAAAGTTGAATCTTCATGCTAAAGGCTATAGAAAGTATGTTCTTTGAGTCACTAGATCCACTCTTCTGTTTGTATCAACTAACATCTTAGTTTTCTTTTTGTTTCTTTCTTTTTATGGTAGTGGGGATTGAACCCAGGGACATTCTAACTCCAAGCTATACCCCCAGCCAATTTTTAAAATCTTTTGTCTTGCCAGGCATGGTGGTGCACACTTGTAATCCCAGTACTTGGGAGGCTGAGACTGGAGGATCACAGATTTGTGGCCAGCCTCAGCTGCATAGTGAGGCACTGTGCAACTTAGTGAGGCCCTGTTTCAAAATAAAGAATAAAAAATATATAAGGCTCAATGTGTAGCTTAGAGGCAGAATGCCCCTGGGTTCCATCCCTAGTACCACCAAAAAAATAAATAAAATAAAATAAATCTTTTGTCTTAGCACTAGGTTGCTAAGAGTCTCACTGCATGGTTGAGGCTGTCCTGGAACCTGCAGTCCTCCTTTCTTAGCCTGGGTGTACAGGCATGAGTCACCACACTTGGCCTCTTACCTATTTTTCTAGTCCCCTGTCTCTATCTTCCTTTTTTGATGCCTCGTTTCCCACTTGTAACCAGAAGCATCTACGGGGAGATTTCACATGAGAGTTTCCAAATGGCCAGGCAAGTTTGCACATTGGGCTCTTCCTAACTCAGCTGACTCCTCCTCTCCACCTCCTGCTTCCTCTTGGTGGAACACACCACACCCCTTGTCTTTTTCATTGTGTGTGCTTTTCCCTTTCATTACTGCTCAAGGCTCTGAATGGGCCTCTTGTATGAAAGAGGGAGACAATAGTCTTCATTTAATGGGATTATTTACAATAGGAAAAATAGCTTTAAAAAGAGAAAGCGGGAGAGGCCCTTATAGCAAGAGGCCTAACTGTGAAGCCTTTCTTTTATTAGGAGTCTGGCACCCTCCGCACCTTTTCCTGGCCATCTGCCAAATTCCCGTCCACTTGAGAGCAGCCCTTGAGTTTTGTTACAGTTTCCGTATAATGCTACAGCAGCCAGGCGCTGTGGTGTGACTCATTTCCGCAGTGAGAGTGCTCCGGTACATTAACAGCTCTGTCTTCTTTGATCAAATGACATAGGGGCATCCGTTCTCATGGCCGATGCTTTCAGATGATTAGTCTTTTCCCGGGCACACCCTCATGGAGAACAGAATGCTGGTGGTGGAGGAGGCTGCCAAGCCCCGCTCTATAGGCAGAGTTTCTGCTGGACCTGTGAAGAGGGCAGTGTAGACTCAGGGTCTGCGCCGGCCCTGGGAAGGGCCCTTATAAGAATCTGAAAACTCTCCTTTCTGGGCCAGCGGGTCAGGAAACTCGGCCTCCTCTCAGTTGACACAGCCCTTCAGCCCCACGCTGAGGTCCACACTCAATTTGCACGAATGCAGGACTGCAGGAACACCTTGAGTAGGATGGGGCATCTCTCGTAGCCATCTGAGCATCATCGTCCCAGGATGGTAGAAACATGGTTTATGGGAGGGTTTGCTAGCTGTGTGAGTCTATTATCTTATGTGAGCTAATTTTTTTAAATTTTGTGATTTTTTAAATTGGTTAAACCATATATCATGATGAAATTCAGAGCAATAGAGACATATGTGCAAATAGTATTTGGTGATCTTCCCCACATCCCCCCACCACACCCTACTCCCTCTACCTCCCCATACAGAATATTGAGATAGGCATTGATAATTTTGTGTATGTACATCTTGTCCATTGAAGTGTTTCCTTCATCAGCTCTCCCTCTCCTCCCACCGACCTCCCTTCCTTAGGCCCCCCTCCAGCACTCCAGTAGGGAAGAGAATCCACTAGGGAAGAGAATCCACTAGGGAAGAGAATGTAGGGATTTGTCTAGAAACCCTTTTGTATCCCAGTTTCTCTCTAGCATCCTTGTGTGAGGGAAACATCTGACTTTTCATTTTGTGTTTCTGACTAGTCTCACCTAGCATGATATTCTTCAGTTTCATCTATTTTCCTTCAAATGACATAATCTCATTCTTCTTCATGTCTGAATTGAGTTCCGTTGTGTGTATATCCCATACTTTTGTAATCCATTCATCTCTTGACAGAAACCTAGGCAGGTTCCATAATTTGGCTATTGTGAATTCTGCTGCTTAAACATAGATATGCATGTATTACTATAATAGTCTGGTTTCAATTTCTTTGGGAAGATATCCAGGAGTGGTATAGCTAGGTCATATGGTTGTTCTCTTCCCAGTCTTTTGAGGAATCTTTATGCTGATCTCCAAAGTAGCTGCACCAATTTGCATCCCTACAATGGGGGGGATGTGAGCAAGGGTTCTCACTTCCTCACATCCTTACCAGCACTTACTGTTGCTTGTATTTTTGATGATTGTCACTTTAATTGGATTAGGTGAAATCTCAGTGTAGTTTTGATTTGCATCTCTCTGATGGATAATGATGTTGAACATTTGTTCATATATTTACAGCCATTTGTATTTCTTCTTCTATGAGATATCTTCTATGTAGTTCACTCGCCCATTTTCTGGTTGGGTATTTGTTATTTTAGCAATAAATTTTTGAAATTCTTTGTATATTCTAGGTATTAGTCCTCTATCAGAGGAGTAGCTTGCAAAGGCCTTTTCCCATTCTATTGACTCTCTCTTAAGGTTCTTGATGGTTTCCTTTGCTGCACATAAATGTTGCATGTCTTAATTTTTTATCTATGAAATGCTTACGCAATAATAGCATCTAACTCAGATGTCACTGTTAGGATTACAGGGGAAAATTTATAGAAAACATGTATTACAGTGCCATCTAAAAAAGGAGGGTCTTCTTAAATTCTGGCTGTAGCATTTATGAATAGCAAAGTACTAAAGGAATGTAGACCTTAGCATAAATAGGAAACAGCTAGATGGACTCCAAGACTGCTAGCTTCAATTTTCTTTTCTTTCTTTCTTTTTTTTTTTTTTTTTTGCAGTACTGGGGATTGAACTCAGGGACATTCTACCTCCGAACTATACCCCCATCCCTATTTTTGTTCTTTGTTTTGAAACAGGGTCTCACTAACTTGCGGAGTGCCTCACTAGGTAGCTGAGGCTGGCCGAGAACCCAGATCCTCCAGTCTCAGCCTCCCTAATGCTGGGATTATAAGCGTGCACCACCACGCCCAGCTAGCTTCAATTTTCTATACATTTTTTCCTGTAATATCCCCAACTCTTCTTCCCATGATTGAGTAATGATGGTAGTAATGGCTGACTTTGTGCATTTAACATATATCAAGTCTTATGATAAGTACTTTGCATATTTATCATTTAATCATTCCAACAACTTTCTGACATACATTCTCCTATTAACCCCATTTATGAAGATATACAAATAGATTGATAAAACTCCCTATTTGCAAGTGAAATATAAATGACAAACTTATAAAGAAAAACATTCTACCACAATGATAAAACTTAAAAAGAAAGCATAATTTCCTGCCCTTCCCAAG
This sequence comes from Graphiurus murinus, assembly GCA_004027655.1. Lineage (NCBI taxonomy): Eukaryota > Metazoa > Chordata > Mammalia > Rodentia > Gliridae > Graphiurus > Graphiurus murinus. The sequence continues at coordinate 151,478 of PVLC010000702.1, forward strand.
TTTAGAAGAGGATAAAGAATCAGTGATATCTTCTCAAATGCCGGCAATGCTGGTGAACATGGAATGGGGATATGCAGGTCATTTAATGTCCTCAGAATTAAAGCATTATTAGCCTCAACCACTTTTGTCCATTATGAGTCTGGTTCTGTACTGTGTCCTCGCTGGGATTTTGTTGTCATTGTGGTACTAGGAATTGAACCCAGAGGCATTTTACCTCCAGCCCAATTTTATTTCTCATGCAGAGACAGGATCTCACTAAGTTGCTGAGAGCCTCACTGAGGTGCCAAGGCTTTTGTGGAACCTGTGATCCTCCTGTCTCAGCCACTCAAGTACTGGAATTCCAAGCATGCACCACCATGCCCAGCTTTCTGGCTGTTTTTTCAAGCAATACTTTTGTTACTGTTATCCTTCTTATTTTAATATAGACAACATTACTAATACACTGATATTTGCTCATTCCTTTTCCTGGATTATTGTTTCACTTGTCTTTTCTATAATTTATTTATCTAATTTTCTTCATATTGAACCATTTGTTACTTGGCCTCAAGGGATGCTGGCTATTACAATTACCCTAATAATTTTAATTGACTTAAAATGATATAAAACCAGCAGAGCTGACAAGGAGTATGGGACTTCCAGAAGGACGCTAGAGCAGGAATGATGCATTAAACAAATTTGGAGTGTTACCAAAGCAGAGATGTTTTCATCAAGAAGCCCATGTGGACCCCATTAGAATCCAGCTATGCTTCTATTTGAATACATACTGTAGTGGATAACTCAGGCTTCCAGAACAAATCATGGGTGGACGGGCTGCCCTGAAATGCAATTGTTCACTTATGAAAAGTGAAACATATGAAAGTTGTCTCCATTAAATATGCCCTCCACATATTTATAATTTGATTAAAAGAATTATTCATACACAGTTGTTCAAGAATGTGCCTTTATCATAGCATGAGATGCATCTGCACTTGTTCATACCTCTGACTAATGCTATTCTAACACCTGATAAACAGATAGTTTGAAAAAAAAGAGAAATATTTAAAAAAAAGATGGAGAGGGCATTGATTTCAGAAGAATAGTTTGTATATGGGTATTTGAAAAGTAGTGGAAAAGATTGTTGCTTTTTCAGCCTGGTGTGGTGGTACATGACTGTAATCTCAGGACTTGGGAAATTGAAACAGTAGGATTGCAGGTTCGAGGCCAGCCTCAACAACTTAGCAAGACCCTCAGTAGTTAAGTGGGACCCTGTTTCAAAATAAAAATAAAAAGTTCTAGGGGTGTATCTCAGAGGTACAATGCCCCTGGTTTCAATCCCCAGTATAAAAAAATAGTTGAATTTCAAATGATAATGGATGTGCGTTATAGCTTCAGATGCCTCTTCTGAAAACATGAGAATACTGATCTCTGGATCAGTTAGCTGCAAAAGTGGAAAGAGGTCATGCATGAGAAAGCGTTTAGATATTCATGGTGCATGATACTGTTATGAGAAACTACACAATCATGCTTTGAAAAAGTGTCTTCTTCCAGAAAGTGGGGTACAGTGGAGTGAGCAAGGGACACGGGCTATCCTAGTCCCCAAGTAATGTCAGTCATTCACTCTGTGTTAAGACTGAGCCAGAGAACACTGTTGTCATATGGCATATTGAAAAGCTTAATTATGAAGGCTTTGTAAACCTTGATTATTAAACCCAACTTCTGTGTTTTATAATGGGAAAAAAAATTGATTCAGAGCATTTATTTGCCAAGTTCACCATCTAATTAGGGGCAGAGACAAAACTAGAACTCCTTTCTCTCAATGATTTGCTGTGTGATTTTCCCTGAGATACCATGTTCACTGCTTAGAAGCAGTGTGAACACCCCAGTCGCTGGCACTGCCTCTCAATTCCATTTTACTCAGGATTTATTGTCTGACCTCCTCTGGAGGAAGTTGTACATTCATGTGCAATACCATGTGAACGGTATAGTCATTTTCCAGTCTTGTCAATAATGGGAAAGATCCACATTCTCCTTTCGAAAACCTGTAGGACTTAAAATAAACCCTTATTATATAATATATTTTTTCCATCAGTTTGGCAACTGAGAGTTATCAATGACTATATCTGTAGTAATCAGCAAAGCACCTGTGATAGACGAAAAGTTAAGAGGGAAAGGGGAAAAAAGGAGTGAATGAATGAATGAATGAATAGACTTGGAAATTATGCCTTATTGGGCTGGGCTTGGGGTGACGTATGAGAAGGTCACATAGAGGTCAATTAAGACTGAATTCCTGGCTACTCTGAGCTGAAGCTGGAGAACTGGTCACACATGGTAAAATGCTAAGACCAAGGGCTCATGGTTAGCATGATCAAGTGCAGACATTGAGAAAAAAAAAAGTCTTTTACTGGAGGATAGATACAAGGAGAGTTCATGATTTTTATATGATACAAAACATCTAGTTTTGAAATGTATTTGTCAGAGTTTGCTAGAATAACAGATCTCACAGGATATGTATATAGTAAAAGGGGATTTATCAAATCAGCTTAGAGTCCAAAGCAATGTAGGAACCAGCAGCTGGTCCAGTGGTCCAAGAATTGGAGTCTCAGAATAAGAGTGACCGATAATGCAGTCCAAGATGGAAATGCCTGGAAACTCTCTAGAGAAATTACGCTAAAAGTCTAGTTCAAAGAGTAGAAGGGCTGGAGGTTGATATCCCAGGCAAGAGCAGGAGTGCTTTTCTGAACCCCTTTTTCAAGAAGAATCATGCATGCAGTCCATGCAAAGCTCTCCTTTTTATCCAGGCCCCTCTCCTATCAGACAGTGCTGCTCACATTCAGCGCAGGACATCCCCTTCAATGTCATTACATGAGCCAATCATCCCCTCAACACACCCAGAAACAAAATCTTAGGTGTTTTAGAACCCAATCGAGTTGACAATCCAGATCAACCACCACAGACAGAAAAAATATATATACATACACACATACATGGATATAACATATATATATATAACATATATATGTATATAACATATATTTATTACATAGTAAAACATATAAAAAAGAAGTTTTGTTCTGTTTTTGAGCACTGAGGCCTATAATCAGAAGTTAGAGCTAAAACAGAAAAATATACCAAGTTTGGGTGTTGGGTGTTCCCGTGCTAGGGCTGCACCAGGGACAGCTCCACATGGCAGTTGGTCTTCTCTAGAAATTCGCTGTTGTTTGGAGAAGCCACTGAGATCTCCCATGTTGACTTCGAAGCAGCCTTCCTTGACATTAGGAGGCTCATGCTGGTGTGCAGTATGGGTAGATCCTGTTCCTCCTACATTCCCCCTTTTCTTTTGCTGTACTGGGGATTGAACCCAGGGGCATTCTACCTCTGAGCTACACCTCCAGTCCTATTTTATTTTATTCTTTATTTTGAAACAGGGGCTCATTAAGTTGCAGAGGGCCTCACTAAGTAGCTGAGGCTGGCTGTGAACCCGGATCCTCCGGTTTCAGCCTCCCAAATACTGGGATCACAAGCATGCTCCACCACACCTGTCTTACTCCTACCCACTTTGCCACACACTCCATCCCTTGTAGCTTTGGTAACCATGGCAGGTGACACCCATAGAACTTCTGAGTGTACTGGAGGCTCCAG
>PVLC010000702.1:155195-185760 GCA_004027655.1 Graphiurus murinus
TGGGTTTGAACTCAGAGGCATTCTACCATTGAGACCCCCCTCCCCCCGCCCACACACCACCACCACCACCACACACACACACACACATACACAGCCCTTTGTTTATTTTGAAACAGGGTGTCACTAAGTTGCTGAAGCTGGTCTCAAACCCATGATCCTCCTCTCTCTGCCTCCCAAGTGCTGGGATTACAGGCATGCACTGTCACGCCTAGCTCTTCTCACCGTTTTGAAAGGGAGGTTTCAGAGATCTAAATAAAAATTTCAAGAGCATTTCTCTATTCCTCTCAGTGCCAATAACAGGCATGGCTCGTCAATCTTGCTATTCTTTGTTACTAAAAATATTCAATTCTTACCAATGACAACTGGAAATATTTGACATTTCCATCACATAATTTATGACTTTCTTTTAAATGAGCATGTTAAAGACACTAAGTGCCCAAATTCTAGCTTCTTTCATATTTTAGATTGAACTCTGGTTACAAAATAGGATGACTGCTGAAATAAGGTGATTTTCTCAATTAAGCTCAAATCTGAACTGACTAGCTGACTAGAGTTTGGCTTTCTTTTCTTTTTCTTTTTTTTTTTTTTTGGTACTGGGGATTGAACTCAGGGGCATTCTACCTCCGAGCTACACTCCCAGCCCTATTGTTTATTTTTATTTTTTCTTTTGAAACAGGGTCTCACTAAGTTGCGGAGTGCCTCACTAGGTAGTTGAGGCTGGCCACGAACCAGGATCCACCATTCTCAGCCTCCCCAATGCTGGGATTACAAGTGTACGCCACCATGCCTGGCTGCCTTTCTACATCCCAAAGTAAACCCATGCCATACAGTCTCTCAAAATTATTTATCCACTCATATTTTCATTAAATGAATATAGAGTACCTATATTCAGCATTGTAGAGTCTCATTTGCTAGATAAATAAAAAATTAATGAGACAGAAACCTTGTACTCTAGAGGTTTTCAGTCTAGTAGAGACATAGGAAAGATATACAGATACTTTAAAATATGAGGTAGGATGTGATTCATGATCAAACAGAAGCACAGATGAAATACTTGGAAGTTCAGGAAAATATATCTCATTCACATTTAAAAAATTAGACATGACAATATCTATTAAGAGATTTTTTTGTCTGGCTGATCTAAGAATTGCCTTTGCTAAATGATGACCAAGAGCTGCCATTAGCCAGGGAGAGTGAATTGCTCTATACCAGCCTGGATCTGTTGTACTGACTTCCCTACTGCTTCCCATAAACTCAAAGGGACAAAGCTGTGTGAATGACCTATTGTGCAAGGTTACTTGCTACAGCTTGAATTTTATGGGAGTTGGCATTAGATTACAGACTAAGCCATAGAGCTAAGGAGCAGTTAAACATGGTACATCTGTCTTGGCCTCCAATAGACATGCACTGATTGAAGTGGTGGGCATTTGAAAGGGGAGTGACTGTGCTCTTTTCTGGAAGTGAAATGATTAGTACCAGAGTCAGTCTGACGCTTTGGTAGTACACATTAAAGCTTCCATCACTGCCGTATTTTAAAAAACTTTATATCTAGTCTTATCTTTCTGATAAAGATACACAGATGCAAGGAACTGAGATGTATTTTTTAAATAGCCACTTCGGCTTCATGGAAAATCTTGGACCAGAAAGCGCAATCCCTGATTTCCCAAGCTACTGCGAAGTCACAACTTATACTATTTATTAGTTTTGTTCCTCTTTCCATTAATTTACATTATCTACCACCAGCAGCTGACACAAATCTTTAAAACTTTGTAGAAAAACCTGTTCTACCATCATCCATCAATCCACAGTGTAAAATGTCTGGTAATCTTGCAACTGTTTCAAGTATTGTGCCAGAGCTAACCCTGTTATTTTGATTTGTGCTGTTTTTCCCACCTAGAAAGCTTCAATTACCGGGGCGTTTCAAAGGGACAATATAACAGGGTGGTTAACAGGGTTCTGAATGGCTGTGCTAAACTGAAGATTGCTTAGGTGAAATTTTAAATTGCTCTCTGTATGCAGTGAACAAAATAAGCTTTAACTAACTTGGCTGGAAGACTGCTTTTATCCTTATTCTCGATTTTTAAAAAAAGTAGAAAAGCACTATATTAGCAATATTTCTGAAAGAGTTTTAATTACTTGAAATGTGGTATCAATCTGCTCCCTTTCAAGTAAAAACTTTTTTTTGCCAATAGCTTGCTTAGGTTCATTTATTGAAGATGAATGTCACATCTAATGTCTACATGCCTATGAAAGACACCCTCAGAACATACACATAAATGTAGATGCACCTAAGTATATATGAAAAGCAGAGAAATTTACAATTGTGGTAATACATAGATGGAAAGTCCTTTTTGTAAGATATCACAGAGTTCTACAGATTGCACCTGGTGCCTATTTTCTGCACCTGCATCTCATGGGTTGAACAAGAAAAATGCAAATGAACAGGAGGAGGAGTAATGGGTGGAGCAGAAAAGGAGTGTAGACAATGCCTGATTTCATGCCTGACCTCTAAATAACTCCAGTTAGACATAGGCATAAGTACGTTTCTTAGAATTTTACACAATGGTGACATTTCTTTTAAAAAGCACATATATTTGAGCCTGGACAACAATAAAAAAATTAGTTTGTGTAAGAGGCTAGTATGTTCTTAGTCTTGATGTTATCTGCCACTGTTCAATTAATTACCTATAGTTTTCTTCCTTTCCTTTTGATTAATTTAATTCTAGCCAACTGGACAAGTAGTTATGGATTATTCACACTAGCACTTTAGAAATGAATAAATTATACCCATGCTTCCAAAAAACATATAGGTGGCTGAGAGGGGTAACAGTTACTTCTTTGTAGTGTAGTTAACACATAAGACCTAGTCCAGAAAGAGATGGGAGATGGGAATTGGAGATGACTGTTAGAGTAAGCCTTTGCAAATGAACAGGTATATGAAATAAGTGCTCAGGGACACAAGACAATTAGCTGGGGGAATAAAAATAGATGCAGCATTCCAGGAAATTGTGGAGTAAGGAAGGATCTAGGAAAGTGTAAGTAGTCCAGTGAGTCTATTATACAGATTTTAAGGTTACAAATGTCAAATGATGAGCAGAGAAGGAATATGGTATTAAAAAAAAAGATGAATAGAAAAAAATTTCAAAGGTAAGGAGAGTCCTAGGTAGATTTGAATTTTGAATGAATTATGCATATGGCTCACGTAATTCCTTAGGATGTTTAGGTAATTTCTAATTATAACTTATTAAAATAAAACTTAAAGCTAGGTGACATGGTGAAGCCTATAATTCCAGTACTTCAGAGGCTGAGACAGGAGGATTACAGGTTGGAGGCCAGAATATACTAATTTAGTGAGACTTTGTTTCAAAATAAAAGGAAAAAGGCTAGGGATGTAGCCTAGCGGTAGAACACTCCTGGGTTCAATCTCAAGTACACCAAGAAATACATAAATAAATAAATCTTAAGATGGTCCACCTTCATTCATCTATTCAACAAGTTTATACTGAGTATCATTATATCCCAGATACTGTTCCTGTTCCTGGGGAGATGGAAATGATGAGAACAGGAAAGAGCTTATTCCAGTAAGGCTACCATTTGGCCAAGGAAGACGGACATCTAAAACTAAACAGATAAATGAATAGGTAGTTGCAAATAGTGAAGACACAGAAAGCGAGTGGAAAACTGTGGGTAATAATAACAGAGCTGGTCCAAGGATGCTCTCTGTAAAGAGGTGTTGGCAGAGAAACTTGAGTGAAGGAATGAGATGTGTGAAGATCTGGGGTCAGAGTTTTTCATTAATAGACAGCAGCCACTGACAAGGGAATGAGTTTGGATTGTTAGAAGAAAAGCAAGAAGGTCAGCCTGGCTATGGCAAAGTGGGCCTGGGGGTGGAGGAAACGAGGTCTGAGAGGGTGGAATGGACCAGATTGCATTGGGCTTTGTGGGCCATGGTAAGGAGTTTGAATTGTATTCCCAGTAGAATGAAAATATTGTTTAGTTTTAAGCGGAGAGGTGATAGGTTCTCATTGATATGTTCCTTCTGCAATGGATATCTGTAGTCACATCACACGCATAAAATCCACACCCATGATGAAGGATCTACAGTTTGTACTTAGCCCATTCAAGATAGAAACAATACTTGGTGTGAGTTGCCATAGATGGCTACTGTGCATTTATTTCCTCTATACACACATGCTGCTCTCATGTCAAGAGATAGAGTCTCCTTTCTTTCCCCTTAAGTTTATGCTGGATTTAGTTATTCGCTTGAACAGTATGGTGTGGCAGAAGTGTTCTTCTCAGTTCAGATGACAAGTCATAAGGCTTCTTACGCTTTTCACCTGGACCAACTGGGAAGACGCATTCTTGGAATGCTCCCTCCAGCTGCTTCACAATTTGAATCCTAAGCTGTATGGAGAGATTCTATGTAGGGTACCCCACTTGAAAGCTCCAGCTAAGATTCCAAGTGACAGCCAGCATCAGCACTTAGGCATGACTAGACTTCTAATCTTAGAGACCCCGCACAGGAACACACTAGACGAATTCAGTCAATTTATAGGACTTTGGGAGTTCACAATCTGCATCCCAACCATTCTCCTGATTCCAACAACTCAGACACCACTGGTTTCCCCTTTATTAACACTCCATCTCCCTCCTCCTCCTCCTCCTCCTCCTCCTTCTTCACCTTTCCTTAAATTTCAGGTGTGTGTGTGTGTGTGTGTGTGTGTGTGTGTGTGTGTGTGTGTAATAGAAGTAGGTGCAGTTCCCTCACATGCACTTGACTCAAAGTCTAGAATAAGTGAGACACACAGTTCTCGGTGTCCTGATGCTGAGCTCAATGACCTCTCATAAGAAGCATAAAAAGTGCCTTGTCAAGCATTATCTTCCACAGCTCACCGTGCCAGGACTAGCCCTTTTAATTTGCAGTTCCAGGTATCTTCACTCAGGTATTTTCTCATGGTTATTAATCAAGAAAATTCGCTTTTTTGTGTTACTGGGGATTGAACCCAGGGACACTCTACCACTCTACCCCCAGACCTTTACTTTTCTTTCATTTTAAAAAGGGTCTCGCTAAGTTTCCTAGGCTGACTTTGAACTTGTGATCCTCCTGTCTCCCAAGTACTGGGATTACAGGCACGCGTCACCACACCAGGCTAAGCAAATGAGATTTAACTTGTCATCAGGTGGTGACTATTTTCATAAAATGCCATGATTCGATAGACACATACATTATATCCTGGTTTGGCAGATATGTATGACAGTTAAACAATTGATTAATTGATCACCACAGAGTGGTATCTCTTCCTCTGAACATACCAGGATTACCTAAGACTTATTGTATCATTTGCTATATACATATTAATTCAGCAATAGTATATACTTAGTACATTACTGCTTGAGTATCTGGTACCAATAACTGTGGTTCTTTAATTACATTTTGAATGAACAAATCAGTGAGCTTATAAATGATCATGGCTATAAATTTAGCTCTTTCCACATCCCTAAACATGGATAAAGATGAGCTTATGTAAAACAGAATGAGAATAAAATAAAACCCCTGACTTCAACACAGTATCTTTTTAAAGAAAGAGGAAAAATAGAGCGGATATCCTGTGGAACCCTCATGCCCATCAATTCTGAGAGGTAAAGGCTAAAGCCAGTCTCCAACTGTGGAAAAGTTCTCGACATGGAGTTGCAGAAACGGAGCTTAAGTAAACAATTAGCGCCAGTCGTCTGTTGGCCCAGCCACAGACATGGAAATCAGTCCTAATAAATTATTTTCTGGGATCTTTCGAGTCTTACACAAAGTGATTCTTCATTGTCTAGGTTGTTTTAAAAAGGGATCTTGATGGCTCTAAATAGCTATCAATTAACTCTCTATTTCCTGTTATAAAATATGAACATTACGATAGTCTTGAGTCACACATGGACTCCGGGGGCGGGGGGAATCACATCAGTCACATGACTTCCTTTACAGGGGGCATAAATGTGGCCTTTATGTACTTGTCACTCTAACCACAAGGAGACCAATCATGTTCTGATACCAAGTTAAACTGAAGAGTTAGAAGAGTTCCTTTTATTTTAAGGCTTCACAGATCTGGATGGAAACCAGAACTGACCGAGCAAAAGTGTTTTGAGGGCTTGAGCTTGGTAGAACCCCGAAACTAAGGAGAGGACTGTTTGCCGAAGCACTCTGGTATTGTTTAATAGGTTGCTCTAGGAAACTATTGAGGTTTCTTTTGAATTATTTTTCCTAATGATGGAAAACAGCTGAAATTAATGAATGCTGTGAATTTAAATGGCATCACACCATTAGTCATAAATATTTCAATAGTAAGGAAGCATATTACCATTACCATTTAAAATGATCAACGAAGTGCTCCAGCTACACTTTTTACTGGACAAATTTATCAATTTGGGGTTGGCTCACATCATTCTGCCTTGTCGATCCATTTCCTTTGGCTGCAAGACACACTGACATACTTTGTTTTGAATAACTGTTACTTTTCACAATGTAATCTATTTGGGAAGGAGGTAGCTGGAGGGAGGAGTGAGGAAATAGAGTTAACCTAATTATAATATGATGCTTTTTTTCCTTTTTAGTCATTTTATAGCATGTCTTAAAATGTCTCTTTATAAAGAAAACGAAGACTTTTTCATTATCAGGACATAGAAATGAAAATGCTAATTGATTTCAAATGAAATTATTTGGGTTAATTCTTATTTTTTGATGTTTGAAGGAATGGTATTCCTAGTCACACACAAATAGTCTGGTATCTGTGAGGCTATTTGAAACCTTCTGAGTTTTAGAAAGAAGGTAGTGGGAGCCATGAAGAGACATACAGGGACACTGAGTCCCCCAAGCTTGTTCCTGCCTTGATGTCGGGGTGTGCCCTGCCTCTGATTCCCTTCCTCCTCTTAGCACCTCTGGAAGAGAATCCTGCCCCTCCGTGAGCATCTGTGCAGAGGCAGCCAGCCTCCTGTGTGACACCTTCCCTGGAATACTAGAGTTTCTACCACTCAGCTCTCAGAGTCCCCGGCTGCATGTCTGTAATAGTGAACACATCAGAAATTATTTACACGCATTTTTCCCAATACCACTTTCTTTTTCTGTCCAATAAAAGGAAAAAAAAAAACATGAAAAGATGATGGCTTCTCCAGTGCAGAGATCATATACATTCCTCTTTTCCCTCATTATAATCCATGATCTTAGTGCTAGTTCCTGGTATGTGTCGATACTCCATAATATTGGCAGATAAAAAGTGAAAGAGCTTTGAAGGCCAGGGCAAGGAGTTTGAATTTTATTCTCAGTAAAATGTAAACATTTTGTTATATTAAATGTATGCCTTTTCATTAAAAAGTAGGGTCCTCTTTTAAACATCATGGCCACACTTTGAAAATATTAAAATTCTTTTTATGGATTGGTATGATTCTCTTTTCTATAGTGGTTAATGTAGCTTCATATGTTTCAGATGCTTGAGGCTCTTCTAAGATGAACACAAGTAGATTAAAAATATAGGAATTATCCCTCTCTAAAGCTAACAGAACACTTCCAAACAGATAAATAGTAATCCTAATTTTCAAATTATAGATATACATAATCTGTACATAGTTATTCAAAGTAAGGAATGGTGTTTATTATTTTTATTAATAATTATTTTAATTGTATAAATTTATGGAGTACAGTGTGATAATCTAATACTTGTGTACTGGGTAATGATCAAATCATAGCCATTGATATTTGTATCTCTTTATACATTGTTCTTAAATTTTATTATCATATACATTTTGGATACTTTTTATACAGTACAAAATTTGAGTACATGTATACAATATGTACAGATAAAATGCCAAAATGCATGTTTCAAATGTAGCTTCTGATTCATCGGGTCTTAGGTGGCTCTCAGGCACCTTTATTTTTATTTTCTAAAAGAAAAAAGTATTTTATTAACTACCACACTGTTATAATACATTTTAAACAAACAATAAGGTAGGCTTTGAATCTGAGATTTTTATTTATTTATTTATTTTTTGCGGTACTGAAGATGGAACCTGGGGGTATTCTACTTTCGAGTTACAGCCCCAGTCCTATTTTTTATTCTTTATTTTGAAATAGAGTCTCACTAAGTTGTGGAACGGCCTCACTAAGCAGCTGAGGCTGGCTGCGAACCCGGATCCTCCGGTCTCAGCCTCCCAAATGCTGGGATTACAAGTGTGCACCACCACACCTGGCGATGTTCTTATAGATAGTAAATGAACAGAAATCCAAATTTTTTAAATAGGTGAACTGCTGCAGTTATAGATATACATTTAGGGAAACTATATAGCTCTTACAAAAGCAGCAATGTAACTTTATTTTGTACATTTGTAATTGAAAAATAAACAATAATTAAAAAGAAAAAGAAAGCACAGCAGGATTAAAAAAGGTATGTATTTCTCAATTAAAAGTATTGGATATATATAAATTTCAAGGGAAGAAGCAAGAAGGAAAAATGGCTGATAATTTAAATGCATAATGACTACTTAGACAAAAAAAAAAAGACTTAAGATGTCATTAAACTTCTAGTTTTCTATGACTAATATCCGTATGGTTGAAGTGTTGTCACTCTGGAAGTGATTTTGTTATGTTTTCAGAGGTTATACTTTACTGGTAATTTAGACTTGAGTACATGTATACAATATGTACAGATAAAATCAGGATATAGCGTGCTTTTAAGGCCTTGGCAGGCCACCTGTGTTTTAAACAAGCGTTCCGGGCAATTCTGATGCTGTATTCACACTCCATACTTTGAAGAGACACTTGTAGATGAGGCTGAGTCACTTGCTTAGGAACGAGTAATTATATATGTTTCTACATATGTAGGGTTTTTTTGTTTGTTTTCTCTCTCTTTCTCTCTTTCTCTCTCTCTCTCTCTCTCTCTCTCTCACACACACACACACACACACACACACGCACACACACACACACACACTTAGAGTATAACATCAGGTCAAAGTCCTGGCCTTTCACTTTCTTATTAACTCCCCTGCACTGAACTCAGGGCTCTGTCTCCATGGAACCTTCAAGGCAGTCATGGATGGAAGCTCATTTGCCTTCTGAGTCTATGTGAGGCAGAGAGAAAGGGTAGAATTGGAGTTGGCTGCCAGGAAACAGGGCTTTGCTCTTCCCTGGGGTCATGTGAAGGTTTCTGCATTTTGTTATCTGCACATGAGAGAAAGTACCTGTGAGTCCCCATGCATTTGTGTCCATCTGCATAAAGTGTCCCTGCCTTGGAGAACACCAGGGCTATTTATCAACTCACTGGCAACCATCTCTCCCTGCCCACTTAAGAGCTCTCGGTGGCCCTACCTGACTCCAGGAATGAGTCTGAACCCTGATCCTTTGATAGGCTCCATGGGAGGGGCTCCAGCCTTCCTTCCTAGCCTCTCTATTTTGCTGCCTGAGATGCATCATTCCCAGCCGTGTTGAATGTCTTCAAGTTTCCCTAAAAGTGTAATTGGCTCTTTCTCAGTTTCCATGTACATGCTGCCTTCTGCCTAGAAGGTCTTCACAACTTTGACTTTGTGGTTAATACCTACTCCATCTCTACTGCTCGGCTCAGTTATCATCCCCAGTGAGAAGCCTACAATGGCAAAGCCAGCTGCTATGATGAGTTTAGTTCTTCTTTTTGCATATGCCCATCAAATTGTTATAGGAAACATCAACACTAACTAACCTCAAGTATATTAGTTCATTTAATTATTTTTAAAACCCTCTGGAGCATTGTCCCATTTTACCGATTATGCACTGAGAGATGAGGTGACTTGCTGCAATTCGCACAACTAGTAAGTGGAAGTTAGGTTTCGAACTGATGTAGCCTGTCTCTTTGTTTAGGCTCTTAACCTTACACCATCACTAAATGTTCTTTTACTTGTGTGCTTTCTCCAATACATTAGGATTTCCTTGAACACAGAAGGTATGTCTTTTAGGTTTCCTCAGATTCCAATTTCCTAGAAAATTGCAGTAGATATTCAATTAATATGCTGTTCAGTTAGTCATCTAATGAATCCACAAGACTCATCTTGACAAGGATTGAAAGAGCAGAAGAAGCCACACACATACTCACTCACTCACACACATGACCTAATGGAGCCATCCAGCCAGAGCCCATTAAGACCACCTAGTTATAGCCTATAGGAGCTACCTAGAAAACTCCAATTTCTACATTAAGCTAAGTATTAGTAAAATGCAATAAAATGCAAGACTGACTTACTTGCATTTGACATCTAGAGGCAAAGGTATGAGTTAGGGATGGCTTGTTCTTTCTGTCTCCTGTAGCTATTTCTGGATTTCTTTGTGACAAGGGACATTAGTTTCACCTCATGTGGTGGAGGGCAGTGATGGGCCCAGTGATCAAAGTGCCAATGTGCTTTGTGCTCAGAGGTCGCTGACTCTCACTTCTTCCTGTCAGTGTTCCCAAAGAGCAAAGACGGACTCAACTTTAGAACAACTGGGTCACTGAGCTTTCAGCATGTGCCTGATCTTGAAAGTAACTTACTGGTTGTTCCAGTAGCTGACCAATTCATTCCTATGCAAGCATTTCATGCTCTGTGCTTTGGGTTTAGATAGGCCTGGGTTTACAGTGAAGCTTTACTTTTTACCATAAATGAGTTTGGAGCATGAGCTCTCTAACTCTTAGGTTTTTTCATGCTTAAAGTAGGATTAATACAAGTAATTACTTTATAGGGTCACTATAAGAATTAAATGACAAAATATGCGTCAAATATTCCTGTACAGGTTCATGGTTCTAATAAAGCTGGGCCTAGGAAACAGTGTCAGTTCATCAGATCCCAGAGCCTCCAGTAGCATGCTCAACTTGCTTAGACATCTCTCCTTCTTAACTCTTTTATCCCTTCAACCTCTGCTCTTTAACTGCAAAATTTAATGAAAATATAGGTGATCCTCATTGTTTTCCTTCCTGCAACCCAATGGACTCAGTCTTCTATCACCACTTCCAAAGCAACTCTCTCTACACAGTGAACAATGATAGTTGACTCTGCTGGCAATTCATACACCATCAGCCTCTTCACTGATCTGTGACATTCAATCTTTCTTTGAGTTTAAATCATCTAGCCGTCTGAGTGGGTCAGGTCAATACGGTGGCTCTGGTCCACCTATTCATTTAGAAACCCAAGCTGAAGGAGTTATGCCTTACAGCTTCTATGTGGGGTCATCTTCATTTGATCATCCTAGAGAACAGAGCATGGAGAAATACCAGGGGAGCATTCTAAGGGCCAGGTACCAAAGGAGCCTACATCACCTCCATCTATATTCCAGTGTTAGAACATGGAAGCTAAGGGTGAGGAGAGGAGAACATGAACTTTCCTATGTCCTTAGAAACTCTTTGCCGTGCTTACAGAAGTCAAAATTACTATTAACTTTAAACTTCTCATTATCAGTGTATCTTTCCAGCCCTTTCTTGAACCATCTCTGTCGTTACCTACTTTACCACCATGCTGCTTTATCAGACTTTTAATTCTATGTTAAATGACTCAAATCACCTTTTTGTGGCACTGGGGATTGAACCCAGGGGCATTCTAAATCTAAGCTACACCCCCAGACCTATTTTTATTCTTTATTTTGAAACAGGGTCTCACTAAGTTGTGGAGGACCTCACTAAGTAGCTGAGGCTGGCTGCAAAGCTGCGATCCTCCTGTCTCAGCCTCCCAAGCACTGGGAGTATTACAAGTGTGCACCACCACGCCTGGCTCAAATCACTTTCTTCACATAAAACCCTTTAAGGCAAAGCACAATACCAGCCTCTTTCACTAAGTCTTTTTATGAAATGGATATCAACATTTTTTTACTTTAGATCATCTAAGATGTTCTAAAGAGGCCTCAACAAGGCTTTGCTCAAAGTTTCTTTTATATAGAAGAAGAAATTAAGGCTCAGAGAGATAAGGGAACCCAAGTCCCTAGGACTCGACTCCTAGTTTCTTTCCGGTGCCTCCTCTTATGTCCTCTTGCTGTGGGGCCAGCCCTATAGAGCAGTTTCACTCATTAACAGTTTTCAGAATTTCTCTAATTAACCTAAACTGTGTATTAAAAACAGTAAAGTTTTAGGGTTTGTAAAAATACTGCCAATAAAATCTTCCTTGTATAGACTGACAGATTAAAAGATTTTTTTTTTCCCCAGTTCTGCTTCACGAGCCTGTAAGTTTTGAAAATCATTTTGTTTTTCCTGGTGATTGCTGAAATTTCAGTGAAAATGAATATTATATATGTGTATATGATTCATGTATATAATCTTTATTCTTGGCAATTGGGTCTAGTGATAATTGTTTTTTCTGCATTAGTCATAATCACTTTTTAAGCAGCAAAGCCTATTACTGTTACAGAGTGAGTTTCAGATGCCCTGCAGATTTGAGTAATTTTGGGTAATGCAGCTGTGTGTGGTAAAAAGATTTTACAATGCCCATAAAATGTTGCCTCATGACATGTTCAGCAGTGAATCTATGGCACCATATAACAAATTCAGTGTCTTTCATTACATAGCAGATACCATTTACATTGTGCAGTTTTTAAACAAAAGCCATCCTCTGAGATGAGGAGGGTCTTCAAGTCACAAACATGAAAACATCACATATCCACACACATACCCACACACACAAATAAAAAGTATTATATACAAAAGAATTGTTTATGTCTGCTTTGTTCAGAGCTCTATTTAAAAGTATTAGTACTTCTTCTTGCTTCTTTCATCTGTCCACAAAAGATCTAAAGTTCTGACTTGCAGCAAGCAGTTTGCCTAAATGTACAGTTTTCCATGAAGACAGAACAAGAAGATCAGGGGTAAACCACAATGAATGAACTGTATTTTTACTTCTTTTCAATATTTGGAATTATCTTTTTTGTCTGTAACTACCTTTGTGTGGTGGTTGTTAGTGCAAGAAAGTTAGCAGAGACAAAACGTCAAATCAATCACCTGTTTAAACAATTTACATATATCTAATTAACTACATATACCAACATGTGGCTGGTCCATGATAAAAGATGAAATTTGAAAAGTGAATTCTGCCCTCAGAAAGATCACGGTGTTAAGACTACAACTCAGAAGTTCTGGCTTCTCACTTCCACCTTGAGTTAAGGCCAAGCTGGCCATTTTTTACTTAGATGATCTAGCACTAATTAATTGAACTCATTCAAAGATACATGGTCTAAGCTAGATTTTTAACTAAACTAGATTTATCTCTGACTAAAGGAAATAGTTATATTCAATAACACTAAAGCAATATATAAGTGTTTGCTTAGTGTGTGTGTGTGTGTTAATAGGGAAACCCAGGGAGAGTTCTACCTCTGAGCTATACTCCCAATCCTTTGTATCTTTTAATTTATTTATTTTCTTAATAAAATTAAGAATTTTATTAATAAGAATTTCTTAATAAAATTTTAGAATTTTACCTATAAATTAAGAATTTTATTAAAAAAATTTTATTTAATAGAATTTTATTGGTGCATTCTAATTATACATCATAGTGAGGATAAGAATGATAGAAGCATACACGCATGCAGTGCTTGGCGCATTCATTTTTTACTTTAAAAGAGGGTTTTACTAAGTTACCATGCCTTGGCTTCTAACCTGTGAACCTCCTGTCTCAGCCTACCACATACTGAGATTCCAGGTATGCACACCACATCCAGCTACAAGTATTTGCTTTATAGTAGGGTTACTCTTTATATTATTATATAAGGCACACAAAAAAATGAACATTGGATTCATCATCCTTCCTCTTCCCAAGTTCTTTCAAATAGAACAATCTAAGCACATCCCTTCTGGAAGAACACATCATCTCTCAATGCCTGCTGCCTTCGGTCTGTCCCTTTTCCATTCCACTCATCATTCTTTACTATATAGTTCATTTCACAAGCATTGGGATGTCAGCACCACTGGGTCACAGATTCTCAGATTTCAAGACCTGTACCTTAAATCTCTTTTGATTAAGTATGAGTGGAAACCAAAACATAAGTCCTAAGTCCGGGCCCTGTTGCTACCCGACTGTGCAACCCAGTGAAAACTAGTGTTTGAACCCTAGTATCCTCATCTATAACATAGGGAAGACAAGTCTCAAATTCAAAGAGTTGCACTGAAAATTTAAAAGAAGTAAAGTATATTAAAAAAGTATTTATAAATGTAGACCCCACACAAATATTAGTGTCCTACCTATAATTCCACAATAAATATTAATGGATTAATTTATTGATTGACATTAAGCAAGTCTCTCAAAAATACTAAGACCTGGAGGTTTAATAGCAAATTTCTGCTTTCACATAGGAGGACAATTGAAGGTGGCCCTTTAGCTCTCTGAACAGTGTCCTGCCTGAACAATTATGAAGGTTCTGAATCCATCTGTAATCCTGTAGCTCTTTCTATGCATTTCATAGAGTCTTGCATTATATCTCATACTCATAATGCAGAGATTTAATCTTAAAGCTAAGTTAGGTGTCAGAACATATTAGAAAGAACATTAAACTGCATTACTCTTTTCATTCATTTGGCCAAAAATTTCTGAAGACATATGAAGATGTACACAGGCATACTTTCTTTTTGTAATGATAAGCCTTAAAAATGCACAGAAAACTTGAATGCATGATCTCTGTCCTCAAGTATCATTTAGTCTAGTATGAGATGCATTTATGACCTGCTTGGACTCCAGAGATCTACGTATATTATTTACTGTATGCCCAGGTACAGGTCTCCTTATCTCTAAACCTAAATTTTCTTAACTGTTAAAAATGATTATTTCATAGAAATATTGTGAAAATTAATGCATGTCTGTTACAGAGTAGATAAGAAATGCTCAATTTCTTTTCCTTCTTACTAAAATCCATGTAAGTTAAGTGCAAACCACACAAATACCCGAATATCCCAGTTTGGAGGAACAATGTGACTAATGGTTGCAGACATCGTCTTAAGAACATAGTTTTATACCCTGCTCAAAAGGCATCCAGAGAGATAATATTTATGATCTGTTGATTAATTAGCAAGCATCAGGCCTTTATGTGAATTATCTTTAGTCCTTATGACAACTTCAATATGCAGATGGTGTCCACATTTTCTTGAGTGACAGAGAATTGGAGAACACAGGCATTGATGCTAAGGGAGTAGATTATGGAGGCAGATGATTTACTAGGAATTTCAGTTGCTACAGGGCTGACCATGGACAAGTTTTGTATCTTCCCTTAATGTTACATTCCCCATTTGTAAAATGGGAATGTTAATAGTGCCTTCTTCCATTTAAGGATATCCTTCCATTTATTTGTGAAATAGTTGTTCAACAATGACATTGTTCAAGGAACTACAAGACCGGTAAGAAAATCCACTATCCTGAGCCTTCATTTTATGAAGAAAATAGTCAATAAATACATAAAGAGATTAAAAAGAAGTATAAAGAGGGAAAATAGTCAATAACTATGTAAAGAGATTCAAAAGAATCATAGGGAAGGAAAAGTGATAGGAAGAAAAAGATAGTTAAAGTAACTTGGAGGAAGAAGTTTTCTCTGAAGAAGCAATAAAGAAAATATCTAAGCTGAGATACCAGCGACTCAAACTCCACAAGAGCTTCTAGTCCTTAGTTTAGAACTGATGAAGTTACATACGCAAAACATCTGTTGTTATTACTAGGTTTAGAATTAAACACAGGTGTCTCTAGCTCTGGAGTCTGTGGTCTCTCCCTTACCATGGAACACTGCACAGTTAGTCACCACCTTCCAGCATTTGTTTGTTTCCCTACCTGTCTCTAATTCTGAGGTCGAGGTAAAGACCTCCTGAAAAAGCAAAGTGAGAGACAAGTCCTCCAGCAGCTTACAAGGTGGGCTAACTTTTTCACCATATTTCCCTTTTCCCTCCCAGCACTCCTCCTTACTCTAGACCCCAGGCTCTGTCAGCATCAAAAGCTGCCTAGCAGGGAGGACAGCAAAGTGATAGGGAAAGGGGCCAAAGGACCAGTGTGAATTCAGTTGCTCACTCCTTGCAATCATATTATTGGTGTTGCATTTGAAGAGGTGGGAGGGGGAAGCACTGAGCATCATAGAATGACAGTACATAAAGCATTGATGTTGAAGGAGATGATGATAGTGATGAGGATGAGGATGGAGGAAGTGTTTACCATGACATCTAGATGGAGAAAGATTTCTACTTTTGACAAGAGGCTGATCTGAGCTTCTCATTACACATGGACAGGCACAGGGGTGGCCCATAAATGGTTGGCCTGCTCCACAGATCAACTAGAACCACAGATACGTATAATTTTATTTTGGCCACTGCAAGTCAACTGAAGACAAATAAAATGTGTTTTTGTGTACATGAATGCGAATCAGTTTTCATGATTAAATAGTTATTCATTCAATCTGTCTCCTACTAAAACTTAAGCTGATGGTTATATATATATAATTCATATATAAATTAATATATATTATTAATATATATATGAATCCTGAAGGTTTGTGAAAAGAATTTCCCAGCAAAAGTATTTACATTTATTACAAGTAATTTTTATTTCATCTTTTTAAGAAGTAGACCAGTCTGATAATATAGTGATTTAGTTGTATAGATAATTAAAAGAGAATAGCCTCCTTCTGCCCAAACGATCTATATAAACCAATAAAAGTCACTTTGCGGCCTGGATAATTATCTAAACCCTTTAAACTCTGATTTTCTGGGCTTGTAGCAGATACTCAGTGGAAACTTGTTGATGGATTTGCTTTTGACTATGAAGATTTGACCTAATAATTCTGAAGGTCAAATGCCTTCAGCACTCAAAAAATATATTTATTTACTGGTGCTTATATTAGCATAATAAAACCCTATAGAGTAAAAATTGCTCTAGCTATTAAGAAATAAAATAAGGTAGCTTTTCCCCTAGGAAAAGACATGATACTTGTGTCTGTAACAATTTGTTGTCCTATAATTCAAGGAATCTAAAGTTCTAGCTTCTATCTAACCAAAGATAGTGTTTAATATTATTACCACTCTCTGGTTGGCATATTTAGGTTTGACACTTCTTCTCAACTGAAAAAGATAAAGAACACTGCATTTTCATATTTTATTTATAGGCTTGATTCAGTAACTTAGACGTTCTGCTGGTTTTTTTTTTGTTTTTTTTTTTGTTTTTTTTGCAGTACTGGGGACTGAACTCAGGGGCGTTCTACCTCCGAGCTATACCCCCAGCCCTATTTTTTATTCTTTATTTTGAAACCGAGTCTCACTAAGTTGCGGAGGGCCTCACTAGGTAGCTGAGGCTGGCCTCGAACCCGGATCCTCCGGTCTCAACCTCCCGAATGCTGGGATTACAAGCGTGCGCCACCACGCCCGGCTTGCTCTGTTTTTTAAAAGTACAAGCAAAATTGTACATGAGGTGAATCCCTTGGAATTGAAGAGTATTTAGTTTCTGAAAAAAACTTTAATAGAAACAATCATTTATTGTCAAGCATGGTGGTATACACCTGTTATCTCAATGTTTGAGAGACTGAGACAGGAGAATCTCAGGTTCAAGGCCAGCCTCAGCAATGTAGCAAGACTCTCGGCAACCTAGGAAGACACTTTTTCTAAACAAAAATTTTAAAAGGCTTGGGGTATAGCCTCGAGGTAGAATGCCCCTGGGTTCAATCTTCAGTACTACAGAAAAAATTAAATAAAAAAGAGAAAATAAATAATCATATATTATTTTGATGTTAGTTGAGGGATCATTTACACCCAGTAAACATAATTTAAATGCTTCACTTGCTGTTGACAATTGATATACATTTCCTTCATCCGAGATGTCCTGCTGTTCTTTTCCAGTCAATTGTTAACCCTCAGAAGCAACCATATTAAATTTCATCACCAACAGTCAGTTCTCCTGCTCCCCAACTTCATATCAACTGAATTATACAGTATTAATACCTTGCTTTTGGACATAAAATTGCAAAGCACTTTTACTTTCATTTCCCTGAGATTCTTAGAGCAACAGATTGAGGTAATGGTACAAAGATAATAACTGTTACAGACAGGAACATTGGCGCTCCGAGAGGTTTCATGGATTGCTTAAATTTATTCAATAGAAGCTTTCAGAGGCAAATCAAACTTGCATGTTCAGATTCCAGGTTCAAGACTGCTGCTGAATTCCAGTGGAACCTGGAAATATATTTAGACTCCTTCTCATTAAAAGACTAATACTGATAATGAAGATCAATATCTAGGTCTGAATCCCAACTTTGCCATTCTGTATGTGCACAATTTTCAGTAAGTTATTTGATTGACTTCAGACTCAGTTACTTCGTCTCTAAAGCAGTAAATGTAAATATTCTCAGTCCTGGACCTGACACACTCCTGTCTCTGGTCCAAGACGTTTATTTCTTCATGATTTCTATCAGAGATTATATAAAGCCTTTGACCCCAATAGGCAGAATTAGAAACTAGCTGGTGGGACTACTACACACCTGGTTTAATCCTGTTCTGTTTCTATTCTACTCTGTCAAGTCATGTGCTTTTTGAAAGTGGGGTTTAGCTGTTGATGACTGCCCTCTTTTCTGATGCCTAGCACAATGCCTCACGCAGAGTTGATGTTCACTCTAAGATCACCAAACCTGCAACAAATAGCCAGAAATGAGGATGAGAAAGCATCTTTGTCTCTACCTATATTTGCCTGGTTCATTTCTGACAAGTGAAAGCTGCTCATCGGTAACTTATGTGAATATGGCTGCAACACGGGTTCCTTATCAAGCAAGAGGGAATGAAAAACATAAGATAATTTTCATGCTAAAATATTAACTCATCCTATACATCTCTAAGTTATTGGATTATAACACAAATCAATTTAGGAGAGAGTTAATCTACTTGTTGGTGTTCGATGTCTGTGGGGCCGGTGGAAAGACCCCTTTGTCTGGTGCGAAGCATCAAAGATTGCCACCTGGCCACCTACTAATTCCCTCGTGCTGCCTTTTGCCAGCTACCTATTGTTAAATGCAGTGCTGTGGTGGTATTAAGGGAAACAATAATGTCGGTTAATGCTGTCAACACCTTGGCAATATCTGCCTTTCTTCAATTACTTTTGTTTACAAATTACTCCTAATTTTGTTCTTAAAAGCTAGTTAAGAACAAATGCTGCTAGGATTGATGGGAAGCTAACTGCATGATTAAGTAATTACGTTTTTAAAGCTTGCCTTACACTAGGACTAATGATATGTCACCCAGTAGCAGAAACCCCAGATAATGAATGAGAAATGTTTAGATGTACTTAGTTGCTTTTAAATCTCCCTTCACGCTAGAGCTGGTGCTGTGCATGGGGTACTAGAACAACGTAGGAAAAGAGTGACAGCTCGGCCTCCCTAGCCTTTGTGTGGAACCACAAACTCCCACGAAGGCCTCTTTTCTGCCCCAGTTGATGCTTTCTATTTTTCATGGGGTTGATTGTTCAAGTCGGTTCACTGATGAAAATGCTGCACACTTTCGTGAATAAAGAGTTGAATGAATTTAACTAGTAGGTGGTTATCCTTTCACGGCAGGGACCAGATTTAGAGTTGATCTTTTGAGTACATAGAATAAAAGTGGGGTCAGGCCTGAGGGGCCCAGCCGCCCTCCTCTAACTAGAGACTTTCTGGTGTGTTTGTGTAGGGGGTGTGTGAATGTTGGGGGAGAGGGGAACAAGAGGTAGGAAGATGGAGAAAGGACACCCCTCCATTCTTATGCCTGAGGATCACCAGGTTGTTCTTAGGGATGTATAGACAGTGGGCTCAAGAGACAGGCATCAGCTCTCTTCTTTGTAATTACCATTTTGGAGGTAGGGTCCGAACTCACGTAACAGTGAGAGCAACACTTTCTCAACTATATAAGACATTCTCCAACTATGCATGTAGTTATGTGTAAGAACACATGTACATAAAAGGCATAGCATAATGACGACTCAATAAGTTGCTGTAACTATGTATTGATTTATTATTATAATGCATGCATATACAGCATATGTAAAAATGGGTATAAAATAGCTGTATATAGTTATTATGAAACATAGATGTGCACATATTGCATATCTCTGCACATAGTCTCAAAAAATGTATAATTCAGCAACAATGTTAAGCGCAAAAGTTAATGGGTGTGCCACAGTGTGATCAATTATTTCCACTGGCATATACTGAACAGTGAGAGTCAAAGAATTACAGATTTAAATCTAGGTTCACATTGGCCAGTCGCTTGATCTTCTTAACATCTTTCCCATACTCTGATGCTATAAAATGCAGATTATAAATGCCAACCTGGTGGAATTGCTGGAAAGAGTAAATGAAATTATGTATGGAATTTATCCAACTGTTCTGTACATAGTAGGTACTCAATAAATGTTAATTTCTTTTTCTAAGAACTGTAATTTTACTCAAAAGTTGACTAATAGTGACCCCTGAGAAAAGCAAAACACTATGCAATTTTCTCTACTTGTGAATTTAAAGCTAGTTATCTCTTACTGCCAAGTAATAATGACTATAATAAACTGAGGAGATTTCCGTTTAAATAAGTGGATGATTTTAGCTGACTCTGGAGATGTAAATGGACCCTAATTAACTAATGCCTTAATCGTTCTTCCTGTTCCTTCTTTATGGGCACATTATTTCCTGCCTAGGGGTGAATACATTTAGTGCACATATGTTCAGATATGAACATATACATCTATACATATATGTCTTCAATATATGAGATTTAATGAAGAAGAGCAAGGGATGTTCATGAATTAGGGCTACAAATATCTCTTCAAGCACTTCCCTTCGTCTCAGAATATAGTCTATCTTCCTTTGTTTGACAGTCAAGGCCTTCGGAGTCAGACTTGCACTGTGCTTCAAGAGATATTCCATTGTCTTTGAGTAACTGGCTCTCTCTCTTCCAAATTTTCACATCGTTCATTCCCTGAAACAATCATTTGACATTTATTTAGTCTTCTGATATCTCACTTCGCATAGCAAGGAAATTGTTGAATTTGATGAAATTGATCTGATGAAAATATTTTATGATTTAAGACATGTACAAATATTTTTCCAGTATAAAATATTATAGACTTATGGTAGAACAATTTAAATATATAGTACAGTGTAAAAAGTAAAGCTGACCTATGATTTCATCACAGAGAGATAACATTTGATAACACTATTGACAGATATTAATTAAATATCTTCCATGATTTTTCCATGTTTGGAAAACAGAATAGATCAGCCTCAGATTATTTACATACATATCCTATGTCAATTTTTAAAAATTAAAATTATATTAGTTATATATTTTATATCCTGCATTTAAAATAATATTTTATGCATGATTTCACAATTTTATGAAGTATTATTTAGAAACATTTTTAATAAGAGTATCATAGTTAATTTACTGTATCTATTTATTGTTAATTGTTTTAATTATTAAACTTTTATTTCATTAACCACTAATAATGAGCTATTTTTTAATGCTCAAATCTTTATCTTCATGTATTATTCTAAACTCAGGATAGATTTTTCTTTAAGTTGAATCATTATCTTAAAAAGTTTAGATACAAACTGGGTGTGGTGGTGCATGCTTATAATCCCAGTACTTGGGAGGCTGAGACAGGAGGATCTGGGTTCACGGCCAGCCTCAGCTACTTACTGAGGCCCTCTGCAACTTAATGGGACCCTGTTTCAAAATAAAGAATAAAAAATAGGGCTGTGGGTTTAGCCCGGAGTTAGAATGCCCCTGGGTTCCATCCCCAGTATTGCAAAAAAAAAAAAAAAAATAGATACATATAATAAAATTGTTTTCAAAAACAATCCAACCTATTATAACCCCTCAAACAATATTAAGTACCTCTCGTACCTCTCTCAATGCCACCTCTAAATACAGCATGGGGCCTGGGATTCTGGCTTCGGTTCCTAGAAGTGAAAAATGTTGGTCTCATAAAAAATAAAAAAAATAAAATAATTGGCAGTGCTTTTAGCATGAATGAGTGTTGGATTTTATCAAATACTTTTTCAGTGTCTATTGAAATGATCATGTGATTTTTGTCTTTGATTCTGTTTATGTGGTGAATTACATGGATTGTTTTTTGTATTTGAACCAGCCCACAGAATGGGAGAAAATTTTTGCCAGCTACTCCTCTGATAGAGGACTAATACCTAGAATATACAGAGAACTCAAGAAACTCACAGCCAAGTAAACAAATAACCCAATAAAAAATGGCCAAATGATCTAAATAGACACTTAACAATAGAATAAATACAAATGGCCAATAAATGTATGAGGAAATGTTCAACATCATTAGCAATCAGAGAGATGCAAATCAAAACTACCCTGAGATTTCACCTAATCCCAATTAGAATGGCAATCATCAAAAGCACAAACAACAAATTCTAGCTAAGGTGTGGAGAAATGGGAACCCTAATACATTGTTGGTGGGATTGCAGATTAGTGCAACCACTTTGGAAAACAGTATGGAGGATCCTCAGATGAATAGGAATGAGCATACCATATGATCCAGCAATACCACTTCTGGGTATCTACCCAAAAGAATGGAAACTAAACTATTAGACCGATGCACGTGTATCTATGTTTATACCACACAATTCACAATTGCCAAACTATGGAACCAGCCAAGATGTCCATCAACAGATGAATGGATTATAAAACTATGGGATATGTACACAATGGAATTTTACTCAGCCATAAAGAAGAACAAAATCATGTCATTTTCCAGGAAATGGAGGGAACTGGAAAACATTATGCTAAGTGAGATTAGTGAGTCACAAAAAGTAAAAAATCCTATGGTGTCCCTAATATGCGGAAGCTAGGGAGAAAGTGAAACATAAGAGGGACTCTAGACAAAAAGGAGAAATCTTAGATAATCAAAGAAGGTGACTTAACTGAAGGTGATGGGGAGGGAAACACCCTAATGCACATGATGTATTTTCACAAACATATCAAAGCCAAAACTGAACATGAAAAGGAAGAAGGGGGAAGGGAATGGGGCAGGAATTGGGGAAAGGTTAAATGAGAGATGTGTGCATGTACCATCTACCAGCTTGTACCTCACAAAGATGTATGATTAAAATGCACCAATAAAAAATTAAAAATTGTCAGCATAACTCATTATAAATTTCATGTTTCTGTTTACTATTATTGTAGAATATTTTCAAGTGGTGATTTTTTGCAGTCTGAAGGAGAACTCTGAGATCAATCTCAATTCATTTTCACAAATATTAGATTGGTCTCTTTTGCTTGCTGTTGGTTGACTTTTTTTAACATGTGCACTAAGTCTACCATGAAGATTATAAATCTGGAGAGGTTATAACTGTGGGTATTTAAACAATATTCTGGGATTCTTTTGTAGATGTCTTTGAGTTCTCCCACTGTCCTTCCTGCCCCTGCTCATCTAGTTCATGATGCATATTTCAGGGTACTAGATATGAATATTCATTAACTGTCACTACTGGACATTGTATAGTAGATAGCCTGGTCTGTCCAAGAGGGGCCACAATAGAAACCTTAATGCAGTTGAAAACAGAGGACTCAAGGAAGAAGCACATGCTTCTGAGAACCTAAATCATTGAGATCAATTCCAGACTGAAATATTGATAATACAGTCCAATTATTTGATAGAAGAGAATTTTGAGGGCTGGGGCAGTATAGAGGGGAGGGGAGTAATTGTAGATTTGTTTACTTGTTTCCTTTGTTTTTTATTTTGTTTTGTTTTATGGTATTGGTGATTGATCCCTGGGGCATTCTACCTTAGTGCTACATCCTCAGCCCTATTTCATTATTTATTTTGAAGCAGAGTCTAACTAAGTTTCCAAGGGCCTTGCTAAATTGCTGAGATTGGCCTCAAACCTATGATCTTCTTGTCATGACCTCCCAAGTACTAGAATTACAGCCATGTGCCACCATGTTCAGCTTCTTTTTTCACCACTTCTTACAAAGTTTATCTGAACTAGTTTGTTTTATAGATTTTGACATGAGTTGGTGATTAAGATTTCCCAATTTATCCCACCCATGCCATAGTTGAAGGTAATTCTTCCATAGAATTTGCAAATTTTCATCCATTGCTTCAGTATTCAGGTCAGTTGAAACATATTTTTCTATTTTCATGGGTAAAGAAATGAATCAGGCACATATTTCTAATTGCCATCATTCTGGGAGTGTATTTTTAGTGGAGACACTTTAATGTTTAGAGAATAACATCTCAATGACAATCATACTTTCACTCCAAGTTGTTGTTCCCCACAACCAAGAAGTTGTATTACCATTCTTCCTGGGATAAATAGCTTATTTCACTATTTGCTCTCATTTAATTAAAACTGAACTTGAGAAGGAGGGAGAGGGAGGGAGTGGAGTAGAAATTGGGGAAGGGTTAAATGAGAGATATGTGCATGAGAGATATATGCCTTTACCAGCTTGCATCTAACAAAGATGTATGATTACAATGCATCAATAGAAAAAAAGAAATTAAAATTTGTTACATTTATGTTTAATGGATTGATAACAAATATTTTTTAATAATTTTTAATAATTAAAAATATTTTAGTTATTAGAGGGACTCCAGATGAAGAAGGAAAACCCTAGATAAGGAAGGACAAGACAAAAATGGAATTAAGTAACAATTTTTAAGAACCTTTATACAGGATGATTTATACAAATTTCATTAATAAAAGTTTTTTCTTCCACTTACTACTTTTTCATTTGTACTGGGAACACTGATCATTTTTCAAATGTACAGAATCCTAGGAACAGATGTAGGTTGACAAAATTATACTAAGAAAATGACACCTCTTGGATTCTTTGAGGAGAAAAGTGGTTTTTTTTTTTTTTTTGTGTGTGTGTGTGTGTGTGTGTATGTGTGTGTACTGGGTATTGAACTCAGGGCCAATCTACCTCTAAGCTACACCGCCAGCCTTGTTTTATTTTTATCTTATATCAGGGTCTTGCAAAGTTGCTTAGGGCCTTTCTAAATTGGATTCAGGTTTGATGTGAGGACTCAATTCCAAATGGGAGGTAGGACAGAAGGAGGAAGATCAATTTATTTCCATCTTTGTCAAAATCTGAATCCAACCCATATGTAGAAACAAAAACAATCAAAAAATGCCAACTACTAATTTTCTTCCAGCTGTGGAGCTGGATCACATCAATATTAAAAGGGCGGTGGCCATGTATTATTGAACAAACAGTCCTGGTGTACTTTTCCTCTTAAATCCTTTAAGACTCCAAATTCAATTTGATTTAGGGTCAAGGTAACAGTTGTTTGGTATTCATAATGAACACTAACTTCTAGCTCAGAGAAAGGACATTAGAGAGGAAGCCAGTGAAATGTGTGTTCCCAGAACCAAGTGACTTGTTGGCTGAGCCAAGTAATTATATAAATCTTGTTTAGTTTCAGATGCCAACAAGATTTAAAAACAATAATAATAAGGTCTTGAAATAGGAAAGTGTTTGAGCTCCTTGGGCAATATAAATTCATCATACTATTCTGATCAGAAAATTATGCCCATTAAAAAAATTAAATGAATAAAATGTAAAAATCTCAGAAAAAAAGTGAAAATTATGTTCAGTTTCCATGACAGTTTTGTGGATATAGTAGTTATCAGCCATGGCTGCATATCAGAATCACTTGGTAGATCTTTTAAGGCATGCCAATGCCTGTGTCCCAATCCAGGCAAATTAAATCAGAACCTGCTGGGGCCAAGCTGTGGATACTTAGATGATTCTAACGTGAAGACTCCTTAAGAACCAGCGTTCTAATCGCTCAATCGCTCAGCATGAAGGTTGTTTTGTGACTCTGATTAAACTGGGGTGAAGATGGTCAGGGAGAGAGTGATTTTTTTTTTTTTTTTTCAGTACATGACTAAGTGTGCTAGCTAGCTCTGGCTCTTTGCACAAAGGACATCCTTAAACCGAAGTCAAGTAAAGTTAGTGCCAATCCCCTGTCATTTCTCTGACTATTACAAGTGACATATCTGTGTTCAGTGTTTCAATCCCAAACATGTCACTGTTTCTATGTCATCACTCCGTTCCAGGTGGCGGAGATCACTCTTGTCAGTTCCCATTCATCCAGAAGGGTCAGCCCACACTTACAACCTGAGGCCCCGCCTGTGCCTCTGACAAGGTCTGTCAGATAGCGGCTGTCACCAGGCACAGCACACATCGGCTCCCGTCAGCTGCCACTTCAGACCATGGTTGGGTGGTTGCTAGGATTTCAACTTTGCAACCATACCATCCAACACTAGAAGTGAAAATAAATGGCAAAATAAATCACTTGGGAGAATGAAAGACTGTTGGATCTTTAGTCAAATCACCCAGATGTGATTTATATGCCTTTCTTGGCTCTGCCAAATCCCCTTCAAGGCATAAAGCATACAAATACAAGGACTGATAGGAAACCTTGAAGGCAGTCTTGTTGAAGTGTTCAGAAAATCATTTGGCTGTTTACTTCCCCAGGTATGTAGTAAAACTGGAATTTGGGAATGAATCCAAGGGTTGGAAGAGAAATTGTGTCTAGAAGTATACACACTGGTAACATTTTCTACATCTTATTTCTCTCCACTGGAGATGGAGAAGTTAAAGGTATGTAAGATGGTAAACAATGATTGTGTATTATTTTTCTACTTAATCATCTCTATTTCCACCGTAGTTATGGAAGGTGATATGAAGTGGAAATTAGGAAGATAACATCAACTCAGCATGCAAGAGTACCATTTAATGCCTTGAATTGTTTGAGTATGAGCTTGTCTTTCATGAAATTACTAGGGGAAGATAGGGACTTAGTTAAAAACATGGCCAGCGCTATCTCCTATAGAATATCTCCCCAAATCAACCATTCCAACAGCTTAGGGAAGGGGGGCACCGGTGAGGTGATTCTATCTATTGCCTCCTACTGATGAGTCACTCAAAGATAGTATCATCCTACACATCCAATCCAAGACTATAACAATACCCCACTATTCAAAGAGCCAGTATTACTGAAATCAGACAGCTACATTGGGAGAGCAAGTAACACTATAATAGCCGAGATATTTGAAAATAAAAATTTCC
The DNA here is from genome assembly GCA_004027655.1 of Graphiurus murinus. Taxonomy (NCBI): domain Eukaryota; kingdom Metazoa; phylum Chordata; class Mammalia; order Rodentia; family Gliridae; genus Graphiurus; species Graphiurus murinus. The sequence continues at coordinate 182,234 of PVLC010000702.1, forward strand.
ATTTATTTTATAAGTTCAATATTGTCAGAGCAGCTATGGCAAGAGACAAATTCAAGGAAGTCTAAAAGTATTTCCACTAACATCGTAACACAGATATACTCCTGAAAGAGTAGCTTGAATTCATGTGGATTAATCATTCATCTACTGAATTCTTGGCCAAGTCATTAGGAAAATAAGATGCATAAGACAATATATTACAAAACTAAAATGCACCTGGAATGGAAAGTTGAAATTTTAAATATATCTTTCCTCACTAATTTTTAGATGAGAAAGCTTCACTAAAATAACCACAAAAGTCAATGTGAATATGTGAACCTATATATAAAATATCTCTTTACTCATTTATCCTTTTTTCAGGAAAAACATACCCTGAGTGTCATGATCTCTATAAGAATTTATTCACTATCCTAAATGAGGTCAACTTAAGAGAAGCTTAGACTCAGAGAGGCTTGAATGCTTAACATTCATTGCAACAAACACTTGTTAGCTGCCACGAAGCACTCAGGTTTGCAAAGGATGGATAGATATGCTGTTACTTATTTAATGATCTCAGGCTTTAAAGTCCTTGTTCTGATCTCATTTATTTTTCAGCAAGGCAACCACTGGAGATGACATGGTACTTTATGCACATTCCAATGTACCATGTACACCAAAGTTGATTTAAGGACTCTAATAGCTGAGTACCATAATACCAGTACTTGTGAGGCTGAGACAGGACCATGGCAAGTTGGAGGCCAGCCTCAGCAACTTAGCGAGATCCTATTTCAAAATAAAAAATAAATAAATAAAACAAAACTGGCTATTTAGTTTGACTCAGAGACAGACTGCTCCTGAGTCCAATTCCCAGTACAACAAAAATAAATGAATAAATAAATAAATAAATAAATAAATAAATAAATAAATAATCAAGCAAGCAAGCTAAGGGGTGCAGCTTGGTGGCAAAGTGACCTTACATTTAATCTCCAAGACCACAAAAAAAAAAAGAAGAAAAAAGAAAAGAAAAATCCACAGTAAGATGGCCTCACTGCAGTGTTTGTCTCATAATGTATGAAACATCTCTCCTCTCCCATCACCCTCTTTTAAAATAGTCCAGAGGTTGAGGACGGATGATGTTAGCAGAAGCTTCTGACTTTCTATCACGTGGCTGATGAAAATGTTGGTCCATCAACCGCAGTGTACCCATGGACAAACCGTGAAAGTGACCTTCTCTTGGAATTTAGGGGGTGGAGTTTAGGGAATATTTGGCTTAAATTTTTGACATGGGAAACTTCTACACACCTAACAAAAATGCCTGTTATGTTTGATTAGTGGCTTATTTTTCAGTGTCTCTAAAATATGCATAAAAGTTTTTGAGTAAACAATACACAGGAGTTATGTCCCCAGATTAGACTTTATAAACTGTGAAATGCAGGTAACACGCCTCATTGATTATTGTGCCCTCAATCATGAGTGTGACTCAGTGCAGGCAAGAATTCTCCACAAACATTTGTCGACAGGATGAACAGAATAAATTAATTAATGAATAAGTAGTCTCCCAGCTTGTATGAACAGATAAGATCCCTAGAGTTACCAATGAAAATATATAACCTTTGGAACACATGTACAGCATTATTCACTATGCACAGCACAGAATAAGGATCACATTTGATTAATTTTAAAATTACACACTGCTTTATAAGCAGCTTCCCCAGTAGTCACAAAGAATTTATCTTGAATGCTTTATTAATGTGTTCTTCCCAGTCACCAGCCAGTGCTAATGCATGCAAATATATACAGACGGCATATGCTACCTGGAATCACCAGTGGCTCATTAGGAGTGGGCAAATGACGTAAAGCCAGAAATGCTCTAACTTCCTTCAATGTTTCAAATAAAGTACAAGATATCTTAAAAATTGTTTCTACCCTACAGGCATATTGGTACAGAAATCAAACCACTTAGTCCTCTAGTTCTGTTTCAGTGTTCTCAGTAGTGGGAATTTCTTACAACATGGGCTGTTGAGTAGGAGGAACTTATTCATACACACGTATCAGTGGTAAAAAGATGACTGCAAAACAGGAATCTGAAATAAAGGATGTAGCAGGCTTGTAGTTGTTAACAATTACCCTTTTCTAGATGTTGATGTAACCATATGTGACAGTTCATATATTCGTTTAGAAATGTAGAAAGAGGTTAAATGGTTTTGAACTGTGTTGTCCAATATGGTAGCCAATAACTCCGTGTGACTACTGAGTACTAGAAATGTATCTAATCCAATATACCACAGGCATAAAACACACAATAGATTCAGAAGACTTTGTTTAAAAGGAAAAAAAGAATGTAATATTTTGATGATATTTTGGTGTAAAGATACTAAAAAATTAACTTTATGTTTCTTTGCATTTTATCCTCTTTAATTGAAAAATAGAAAATTATATGGATTTGTATTCTGCAACATGATGTTTTGATGTATGTATACATTGTAGGATGAGTAAATCAAACCAATAACATATTAATCACCTCACATAGTTTTTGTGATAATATTTCAAATCTGTTCCCTTGGCAATTTTTAAGTATACAGCACTAATATTTAATATAATCACCATGCTGTAAAGTAGATCTCCATAACTTATTTCTCGTATCTAACTGAAAGTTTGGACTCTTTTACCAACATATCCCTATCCTCCACCACTCACACACGCCTGACCGAAGCCCCTGGTAACCACCATTCAACTCTCTATATGAGTTTAAACATTATTGTAAAATCAAATCATACAGTATGTGTCTTTTGGTTACTGCCTGGTTTATTTCACTCAACATAGTGTCTTCACTTGTATTATTTAAATGAAAGCATTCCATTTTTTAAAAATAATGTGTTTGTATATGCAAGAGAGAGAGAAAGAGAGAGAGAGAGAGAGGGAGACACTGGTTATTCTATACATTGGCTACTGCAAATAGTCCTTGAACAACTGATTTCAGTTGTTTAAAATTTATATGTAACCAGAATTGGAGTGGCTGAATCATATGGTAATTTATTTTTCACTTTTTGTAGTGCCAGGTATTTAACCTGGGGTATTCTACTTCTGAGCTACATTCCCAGCCCTAATTTTTATATTTTATTTTGAAACAGGGGCATGCTAAGTTGTTGAGGCTAGACTCAAACCTACAATTCTCCTATCCCATCCTTCCAAGTATTGTGATTACAGGCATGCACCACAATGCCTGTCTTATATTGAATTTTTTGAGGATCCTCTATATTCTTTTCTAAAATCACTATACTAATTTATTTTTTTTTGTTTTTTTTTGTTTGTTTTTTTTTATTGAAGTAATTTGTGCAATATAGCATACATTTTTGTTAAGTACGAGTTGTTAACAACATATTTGCACACAATTCTCATTTGACCCCTTCCCAAATTCCCCCCCCAATCCCCTTCCCCTCCCTCCCCCTCAGGTTCACTTCGGTGAGTGACCTTGATATGATTGTGTAAGAACATCTTGTGTTTTAGGGCGTCCTTCTGCCCCCTGCGTCCACTACAATTAAATCAACTGC
>PVLC010000703.1:0-69323 GCA_004027655.1 Graphiurus murinus
TTGTCTTTCTTTTTGGTACTTGGTATGGAAACCAGGGGCATTCTACCTCTGAGTTACACCCCCAGCCCTATTTTACGGCTAAGTTACGGGGCTTCAAACCTGACATTCAAATGGAGCATTTTTTATAACCTTTGATGCACTTTTTATTTAGCAAATTCTTATAAGAAATATTTAAATCTGATTTATTTGTTATGTATCGCAAAAAGTAATGAATTCTATTATAAAGATGAAGTTCTAAATTGGGGCACTACACACTCTAGCCTCAGGCCCACCTATAAAGGTGATGGGCCGGGCTATCCCATCCACACCTGCAAAGTTATATAAAAAGATATACCATAGACTGAGTCCCCTGCAAATTATCTTAAGTACAGTTAGCGGGTATATTTTCTAAATCAGAATGTGTCTATTGAGAAAATTAAAAGGAAATATGTTTGTGTTTCTCTGTGGTTACATGTACTTTTACTAACCCTAAAAACTTGGGAAATTAGAATAAGCTGGTAAATGCTTTTATCAACAAAAACCTTTATGCTGGAGCCCTGCATCCTGTTGCCTTATGGCAGAAGTTTACACAGAAGCAGCATATCTGCATTTTTCTTTCATCACTCACATCATCAAGCAGCCCCAAAATAAGGAGCTTGTGAAGTTCCTGCAAATCCACCTTATAAATTATCACATGCATAACACCAGGAAGAAGACTATCAGCTTGACAGTATCTAGTTATCACTTCTTTGAAAGCTGTAGGTGCATTCAATTAACACCCGATAAGAACATTATATTCAAAAATAACACAAAATCTACATGTGTTGAAGAACAAGGGAATTCATTCTGATTAAAAGTTTGGTATAAATAATGATTGAAAAAAATACTTCCTTTTGGTTTGAATGAATTGATATCCACACACCCAGAAGGTGGAATTAACAAAGTGTGATGGTAATTAATGCTCCAACATCTAAAAATTCAAGAATTTAGATGAGAGATTTTTTTCCTTAATATTTTCTGGTTCTGTCTTCCCTGTGGAATTCAAATTTAGGGTAGACTCAAATTTCAAAGTTTCATAAAGTCTTAAGAACTTTGTTAGATGAAAGTTAAGTAAGACACCTCTACACATACTATGCTTCAATCCTAGGATCAAATCATCTTATTTCTAAGGGAGTTTAAGTGCCATCAAATCCATTGACTCACAAGTCTGACTTGGGTGGAGAGTTGGCTCTTTACAGAAAAAATGAACAGCTCTCTTTGGCATAAAGCTGTCCCTGGAACATGGCTGTCTACTAAAAGACTACATTTCCTACAGCCCTGAGAGCCTAGGTGTACCTTTTGACCAAGTTCTAGTCAATGGGATCTAAGAAAGGCATGTGTACCACTTTGCATCCTGCTATATACATAAACAAAAGATTTCCATGTCCAAACAGATGACAGAGTGACAAGGAAAAAGAAAGTGAAATTCTCACAAAGAAGATTGCCACCACAAATACCAAGAACCTCAGCTTTAAAATGTTATAGGACCAAGAAATAAATTATCTGTCTTAAACCACTAAAATTTAGGGGTTTGTTTTTATAGTAGCTAGTGTTATACTAATAATCAAAATGCTATAAAGCAGAATCATGAAGGTAAAGGCTTTAAGAATAAATTTTTTATTGGTGCATTGTGATTATATATCATAGTGAGGTTCAACGTGATACAATCATATATCCACACAGCACTTGGTTTTTAAAAAGATCTCTCTGCTGATTCTCTTGCAGCCAGCCCAGCATTTGTCTATGGTCCTGAATCTGAAAATCTCAACCTAGAAAAGAGAAAGAATTGGTGCCCACAGAGGAAACCTGCTTTTTTAGAATCACAGCTAACCAGTGGGAAAGTTAGAAAGATAATCAGGCCCCTTGATGATTTTAGCCTGAAGTAAAACAAGAAAGCTGAACTTTATAGTAGAGCCAGCAGGGTTTGTATTAGAAGCCAACTCAGGTTAACACAACATGTGGTTATTTCACTGATAATCATTAGAAACTCACATTTTGTTAAGAATTGTAGGTAATATTTAATTCCATTTAACAAAACTTTCACTGCAGTCCTCAGTAGGCTGTGTTAGATAGCTTCACTTCTATCTTATGTGATCTTCAAACCAACACTGTGAAATAGGTATTATGATAGCTGCTTTAACTGGTAAGACAATGCAAGTTCAAAGAAGTAAAGGATCTTGCTCGAGATCTCACTGCTAATAAGAATCTGTATGTCCTTAAGGTCTATATGGCCTCAAGCACCACATATCCCATAATTAGCTTCTGATGCATTTGTGGTACTGAAAAAATCCTGAATGTGCATACTTAAAATGAACACATACTATAAACCATGGCATAACTGCCTAACTCCTTTAGGTGTGTGGAGCATGTATGTGCAGGTTTGTACACTTACTGATTCATGGTACAAACAATGTGAACTCATAGACTACATCTTTGTGCACACATTCACAGGGGAATGCATTCTCAGGCTATCAGAGTTCTGTTTGTCCACGTCATTAAAGTTGTGCTATTCCAGGGACTCATAGTCCTTTATTAACCTTCTAGATGCAGCTCAGCATTAGCTTCCAAAGGTTACTTTGCATGGTCTCAGAAACATGGGAAATGCACACATGGTAGCATGGCATAGTAGGCAAGAGCCCAATGCTGTGGGTCAACTTTTGGCACAACCACTTAGCAGTTATGTGACCTTGAGAAAGTCATACAACTCTCAAAGCTTTAATGTCTTCATTTGTAATGTGGGATAGTAAGAATACCTATTTCAAATATACTGTTACAAGTTAGTAATTATAGAAGCTGATATGGTCTGGATGTTTATATCTCCCCAAAACTCCTATTTCATAGCCATAATCCCCAACTGTATTTGGAGTTATAGACTTTGGGAAGTATTGAGGTTATGAGGGTAGAGTCCTAGAAGAATACACATGAGAGGTGATCTCTTTCTTCACTGCGTAAGGATGCAGTAAGGTGTCCCTGACCAGCCGCCTTAATCTTGGTCTTCTTAAGACTCCAAAACTGTGAGCAATAGATGTCTGTTGTTTAAGTCACCCAATTCAAGACATTTTATTATAGCAGCCTGAACTAACTAAATAAAAAAGGAGCCTTGAAAAGTTCTAGCACATGGTAATCTGCTAAACAGACATTTCTTTAAAAATACAATAAAAACACAAAGCATTCTCTTAACCAAAGAAAAGCAATAAAAACCAAACACATTGAACAAGGTATAGTATGCATTCCTAAAGTGCTCTAAAGAAATCTAAAAATGTTAAAGACTTAAATTTTAACACAAATAGAAGGCCTAGCATTTTAAAGAATATATTCCAAGCTGGGCATGGTGGTGCATGTCTATAACACCAGTACTTGGAAGGCCAAGACAGGAGGATTCCAGCCTTAGCAATTTAGCAAGACCTTCAGCAACATAGTGAGACACTATTCCAAAATAAGACATTAAAACAGGCTGAGGGTATAGCTCAAAGGTAGAATTCTCCTGGGTTCAATCCCCAGTACCAAAAAAGAAAAAAAAAAAAAGAATATTCCACATAATAGCTTACAAAACTCTTTTACAAGAAAAATCTATGATCAATTAAGTTCATAAATGTAAGACTCTGTCAGCCATGAAATGCAACATTCAGCTCTGTTGTAGTATTAAACATTCACTACCATGTTTGCACTGATACAACGTTTTTCATGACCTCCTAAACAGCCAGTGAATGAGCACAGCAAAAGAACAAATTAACAAACTACAAGACACAGAGCCCCTCTGATGGACAACTTTAACTCAAAACTGCATCAACATGACCAGAACTTTCTTAGAACTGCCCTGTAGTCTATGAGTCCTTCTGTGCAATTATCCTCTTTTTTTCCTCCTGCACATTATAAATTTCAAATCTGCATTGTGGTCTGAAGGCTCTCTCTCTCTCTCTCTCTCTCTCTCTCTCTCTCTCTCTCTCTCTCTCTCTCTCTCTCTCTCTCTCTCTCCTGCTTCTCCCATTATCTTTCATCATCCCTCCACTCTCCCCCAAAATTAAAAGCATGTGTCCTGTTCATCTATTCCCATCTTTGTATTACTTCCTCAAGGACTTGAATTATCATAAGTTGTGCCAAGAATATAAGAAAACAGATGAAAAGATAGATGTGTGGTATGACTTAACTCGGTGCCAAGAAGACAAAGAACATACCTTCCTGCATGCTGAGTGGGCTCTGTAAAATCTCTGGAAGAAGGTGGTGGTCCAATGGCTAAAGATTTTATTAATGGTGATCTAGGAAAAATGTATTAGGAGAATATTTATGGAGTAGGCACACAGGCACTTCATAGAAATGATGGGAATAACCTCTATAAAGATGAGTTTTCTGGTTACTGCTAAGTTGGATTGATGTCCTACAGAAGAATAATGAAAAACTGAGGGTAATAAGAAGCTGTTTAAGACTAAAGTATAAGAGCAAGAGAACCTCTGTAGCTTGCCAAGAAACTAGTACCCTCTTCGATAAAAGTACACAGACAGATGATTACCAGGATGCAGACCTAACAGAGGTGCTGAGATCCAGAAATATTTTAATGCTCGGCCAAGGTAAGTCTGTGTTAGGGTCAAACCCCTGATAGAAAAAAAATGAGATGCTGGAACACAGATGAAAACATCTAGATAGATGCCTCTGGGGATACTGGCTCTGCAGACCCCTTGCAATCTCAAAGAGTACTGAGGTAGTCCACTCTTCCCTAGAAAGAATTAGCACTTATTTTATGCTTAAAAATGCTGTAAAGACAATGAAATGTCGATGCAGGAACAGCAGCCTGTCAGGCAGGTAACAAGCCAAGTCCGAGCATAACTCTGCCAGGGCCCTGCTGGGTCTGATGAGAGAGGAAAGAAGATTATGCATGAGAAAAGCTGCAAGATTCAGGTAGCATGCACTGGCAGGAACCCGAGAAGTACCTCTGGGATTGAATTTTGAGGTTGTTGAAATGAGATGTTCATAATTTAAGACTGGATAATAAAGAATCCATTGACTTGGGAACATGAGATTCCATCCTTTGGCAAGAATGTCAAGGATCAGGAGAAATTCATTTAAGGTAGCTCTTATAAGGCTGGAAAAAGCAATGGCCAATGCTGAATGGAATGGATGAGCTTGAATTTGCTTAGAAGATGGTAGTGGAAGGAATAGAGAGGCTGAGTGGGAATGAAATAATGGATACATGATGAGCAATCAAACAACCCATCAGAAAACTGTGTTCCATGGGAAGCCAAGTAGGCATACCAACCACTACCAAAAATATGTCAGGAAGAGGGACATTAGCATCATAGGATTCTACAGCGGTGCCTCTCCTCTGTTGAAATGTTCTAAAAAGGATGCATGGAAATGGGACTGTTAATATCTACGGGGAGAATGAGTCCTAAATGATGGAGGCCATGGATGTTGAATAGCCAGGAAATTAAAATTACTACAACAACCAAAATGGTTGGAGGATCAGCTCAGGGGTTTAGAGAGAATTGTAGAGACCATTATTAGATTTTGATATTTCTATGACAAAATAGATATAAAATTATCAGGGGTACATCTTAATATCTTGTCCCCAAAAAGCAAGATCAGAAGGTTAAAGGGAATAGCTTCAATAAAAAGTCACCATATCTCACTCATTTCACAGGTCTGAGCTCATTTGCATTTCTAGAAACATTTGACTGAAGAATTGGCTGAATCCATAGAAGGTAATCCCTGCATTTCCCTGGTCCTTCCCCAAATGGAACTTTCTACCATGTATTATGTGTCTGTATAATGAGTAAGGGGGATGTTCATACATTTTAAGGAGTATGACGTGGGGTCTGAATTGACATTTATACCCAGAAAAATAAAGCATCATTATGACTTTCTGCTAATGTGGATATTTATGTTGACCAAGTAATAAGTGAAGTCTTGGCTTAAGTCCAGTTTCTAGTGGTCCCACTAGAAACTCACAGACCCAATCAAAGGTGATTTCTCTAGTGTCTGAGTATGTAATTAGAACTGCTATACTTAGTATTTTGAATCATCATCACACTGGTTCATTGATCTTGGGAAAGACCAGGTAGAAACCTCTGAAGCTGCCCACACACACACACTTCTGGTCAAAATCATATTTTTTTTTAAAATGCACTTTATCACCATGATGGGAACTAGCTAAGAAATTATTGCTACTATTAAAATTCTTATAGTGGAGAGAGGTGTTGCAATCACATCTCTATTTAATTTTCTGGACTAGCTCCTACAGTAACCAGATGGAATCTAGAGAATGACTGTGGACTACCACAGGTTCATCTAAGGCTACCTTCATCTCAACTACTATGCTAAATGTGACACTGTTAAGATATTAGTAAGGCTTTGTTTACTTTTATATGATTGTATTGAAGTGTAATTAATATAGAAAGAACTGCATAGGTTTAATGTGTGCAATTTGACGAATTTGGACATATCATCTATGATACCATCACCACAAAGTAATAGATGTATCCAATACCTCTCAAAATGTCTTTATATCTCTTTGATTTTTTGTTTTTGTTTTTGTTTTGTTTTTTGAAGTAAGACACCTAATATGAGATCTACTCCCTAAACAATTTTTAATTCCATAAGACCATATTGCTAGCTAAATATTTTACACTATAGATCTGCTATATTGTACACCAGATCTCTAGAATTTATTCATCTAGTGTAGCTGAAACCTTACACCCATTGAACAACAATCCTCTAACAGTCCCTGGCAACTGTTATTATAGTCTCTGTATCTATCAGTTTGACTAGAACAGGTGCCTCTTTAATGGTATGTTGCCACTTGTTTGGCAAATGCACTTTTTTAAATAGAAAAGAGACTAACAAACAGTTATCATTCACATAGAATAAACAACACTATTTACTTATAGTTGTGTTGCGATCTGTGTAATTTCTCTTACTCTCTATTATAATAAAGTCCAAAGAGACAAGTTTGTCTGGACATACAACAGAATATCACTTTGATGTATTTCATTAATAGCACAATACAGATTCAACAGGATAAGCAAACCATGGCTAGCATAGTGAATAGCTTGGCAAACCACAAGAGCTACGATAATTTAAGGACTCTACTTCAGAGCTTTCAAGAATCTAATCCCATTTTGGTATCTGCTTCTCTGTGGTCTACAACAAAACTCGCAAGCACTGTAATCCTTTTGGAGCACCACATTTCTTATTTAGCATTTCAAAGACTGGGAAATATATGCAGTAAGAGAATTTATCATAAGTTCCCAAAACCTGTTTTAGCTCAGAACCTTTTTTTTTTTTTTTCAATAACCCCAGTGCAATGCCTCATTTATGTTAACACTGCTCTCTTGAGGTGCTTCTCACTCTTTGGTGAGAATTATGTCGTCTCCCCAGTTAGACTCTCTAGCTCCTGCCATTTCCCATCTGTTCTCTGAGTTCCCCGTTCTCTACAAAGTACTTCCTAACTGTGGCTTCCCACAGGAATTATTTTCTGATTCCAATGGACATTTTCATTTGCCTATTTTTTTGCTATTTCCTATTTTTAGACTTCTTATGGGTACAAGTGCAATTCTCTAACTAGATTAAACCTTCTCGAGGGTACAGCTTATTTTACTTTGGGGGGGGGGCTCCATTTTATCTTTCACAGGACAAAGCACCCAACACAGATTCTTAACAAATAGTTAATTGATTGGTAGATTATAGCATGGCAATGTTAATAACTTCACAATTATTTTTTATAAACTTCACCACTGGCTCTTCAACATTAGTGTGCATTAAATTCACCTGACAACTTATTAAAATACCCATGGCTAAAACTCCAATCTCGAAGAGTCTGACTCAGAAGTTTCAGGTGGGTCCTGAAATTTTTAATTTCTTAGTTGTCACTTGACATGGGTACTGCTGTTTAAGGAAGCCTGAATTGAGAACCACTGAAGTACATCAATGAAAAAAGTCTCTTTGACTATCCTTGTGTTAATGACCATATTTTCCCAAAGAAGCCTTATGATATACAAGTTTCAGGTGACATTTAAAACTATAAACATGTAGTTATCTGTCATTTAAAAATTATATTCTTCATGAAACTGCTCATCTGCTTTGCTCATTATTATGCACTAAAAATAGCTTTGTTCTTACCATCACACCTACAGTGACCACATAATTAATTATCCAAACTAGGATGCCCATGTCCAGGAAAATGCTAAACTGGACAAAATGCTAGGACTACAGGACTGCCCCTCACAAATCAGAACATAAGGTCTCTATTTGTAGCTCTTCCTTTCTGAGTTCCTCCTGCCCTTGAATCTATTTCTTTCTTCATCAGTCACCAACACAGCTATTTCTTGGACTTTCTATCCTAAGAAACAAATAGACAAGTCTCCATCCTTTATTTATAACAGCCCACCTTCCATTCTATCTGTCTAATGATATTTATTCCTTTTCTCTCTTCTCTTTCTCAATTCTATCTCAGATGCATCCTTCCTTTTATTGAGTCTTCTCAGTAGATGAACTGAGTAATAAAGCACAGAAATGAGATAAGAATCAAATATCAGCTTCATTGTTAGTAAAATTATATTTGAGTATTTAGTTTGCAGCCAGAGCAAGGACAGCTTTCCTACTTTTTCTGTAATAGGCACTTGCCCATATAGGGCAATGCCATTGAAAGAGAAGAGAAGGGACTTGGCCTGCAGGAAGGCTAAGAAGAAAGCAAGGAAGGAAAGGAAAAAATAGGGCTCAAGCAGAAGAACTTAGAAATCTCTCAAAGTCACCAATCAATAGTGCTTTGCTCCTAAACAGGGGTATCTAAGAAGATGGAGAGAGATGTAAGTACAACTTCCTCCTAGTACCTGTGTAGTTTCCATTTCTATAGACCAAAGGGAATGTATAGAAAAGGGGTGATAGAAAATGATTGCATTTATATATTCCCATTTTTACCCCATCCTCATTTTACCCATTACTTGTAACATATTACATGTACTTTCAAATCATTTGAAAACATGTACATTGTTAACGTGTACAACATGCTAAAATGGAACAGCTAGACAGGGTCAGAGGGGACATCAACATTTATAACGCCAATGTATAACACTTACTGAGCAATTACAACCCTCCAGACATTCTTTTACATGCTTTCTATACACTAATTCACTCAATTTTCACAACACTGTATATAACTAAGGCACAGAGAGATTAGGTAACATCCCTGAAACTACACTGAGTGGCAGAGCCAAGACTTAAGACCATCAGGCCCAAGGTCCCAGTTCATAATTACCATGCCATATTAGTTAATGTTAACATATCTGCTCTCCAGCAATTTACAACCTAGTTGGAAACTTAAGTAAAAAAAAAAAAAAAGTGAGACATGTAGGAAGTATCTACTAAGTATTCCTAAGTGAATTCAGTGTAGCTCTGCTTGGAGAAGAAAACATTTGGCTCAAGGGTCCCTAAATTCTTCCTGGATAACTGTGTCTGCAGCTGGGTACCAAATAGGGACTGGGGTATGTCCATCAGTGATTTGTGAAGTTCAATGGGGAGTTAGGAGGTAGGGTAGCAATAAGGTAAACTAATTCTAGTGAAAGAGAGAAGCTCTTGTTTTGAAAGGTTAAAGGTAGAAATTTCCATGATGATCTTGCTGTGGATTAAATTCGACATTTGTCCACCAAAACTGAGAAAGTTAAGGAAATTCAAGATCAAAATGTTATTTAGATTTCAAATCATGCATTTGAAGGCTCAAGATGAAATGAAAAGGAAAATTGTAATACAGACTCTGAAGTCATAACAAGAGGTTGGTATGTGTCTTAGACGATGACAAAGAAGATATCAGTACATACTGTTGATTCCAAAAAGGAAATCAGGTTCAATGGCAAGAGTTTGAAAAAAGTATATATGAATAAGAAAATGCATAAAGGAGAATCCCAAGTTGCCAACACCAATATGAAAATATTTTTTTAATTATATAACACTGAGAAATCACAGAATATCTATTAGAATGTCAACAGATCAGAAAAGTGGCTAAAACTTAGTGTAAGAAAAGTTATGAAGAGATTGAATTCCCCTACACTGCTGAAAAGGTAAACTGACTCAGTCATTGGAAGGAAAAAAACAACAACAAAAAACCAAGCTGTCAGGAATGTGTCCGATAATTATAATGCCAGGCGTCTATCCTGGAGAAACACTTGCACAAGTCCCAGAGGGGGAAGCACTAATCACAACAACACTGATTTAGACACCACTTAGGTATCCCTCATTAGAGACATTGAATTTAAAATATGGTACACCATCATATATAGTATATGGACATAGCATTATAGACCAAATAATATATACTCAAAGTTATCAATTCTAATCTCAATAATATGTATGGGGGAGGGGAGGGAGCAAGGTGGGATCCAATGGGAAACACACCAAGTGTATGTTTCTGTCACTCAAAATCTGATTATGATATATAATTATAATGCACCAATAAATGTATAAAAACTGGTAGAATACCAGAAAAACAACAACATAGATGTACAGCCTGAAATAACATTTTGAAACATAATGTTGAAAGAAAGGGTGAGAACAACATAATTAGATAACAATTACATATACTAAAGCCCCAAATATACACAAAATGTATCTCCAACTTTTGTCTTTACCAAAATGATGCTTATTAGTATCACCCATGACCACGTGTGGCTAAGTGCTCTACTTGGTGACCTACTGACAGCTCTCCATGCAGGTGATCAGAACTCTTTCTTTCTCTAACTCCTCTCATACATTTGGTGATCTCATCCAGACCTGTAACCTTAATAGCATATGTGTCCTAGTGACTTCCAAATTTGCATCTCCTGCCCCAAACCATACATTGGGTATTTTGTATGCCAGGAACTGTGCTATATACCTTAATATATTGCCCCTTTTAATTCTTACACCAATTGATATCTGAGAAACTTGAGGTTTTGTCCAAGGTCAAGTAGCTAGTAGTAAGTCTAACCCAGCTCTGTAGATTGTAAAGTCTTCTCTCTGTATCTGTGTCCTCTATGTATGTCCTATTATTTTCTATACATTGTTTATGCAAACTTGAAAACAGATAATGGCTTCATTTTTTCCTTCTCCAATTTACTGTCATGTAATTGTTATGACATTTTTCTTTCCAAGTGTTATTATAAATATTTACATGAAAAGGAGTGTGTCAGAACATCATTATTCCATGAATTTCCCCCTTTTAATAAGGTGAATGCTGGCAATTAGAAATGGGTTTAGAACATTATAAATATTTTTTTGCTGGAAGCTAAGCAATCTTAAGTGTGAAGAGTCCAGTAAGTATTCTGGATGATTGCTTACTTGGTCTGATTTTAGCACAATCAGAAGACTACGATAGATCAACATGTTTATTCCAATTTTTCCAACTCCTTTTGTGATAAATAGTCCTTTCTCCCAACTTTTTGTGTGCTGTTTGTTCCTTTCTAAGCACAGAGAGAAACCATTTTGTATTCAGTACAAAAGCTTGTCAACATTAATCTGTCATGGGCCAGAGATTGACTGACAGGAAAGAACAAAAGGTGACAGATTGCTTTTAGTTTCAGCATGAGACAAAGGAAAGAGAAAATGGGTAAAACCAAAGAGGCACAGAGGAATGAATAAAATATCTCTAAAAGAAGAGAAATGGGGAAAATCAAGAGAGATACCTCTGAATCAAAAGATAAAGAAATAAGTTGGAAAATAAAGAGAGAAGATTCAATATTTTATCCCTCCAAGTTAGGTAAAAATCATCAAACTTGGCCACATGTAAAGTAGCCTAAGAGGACTCTGTAAAGGATCCAGAAACTAGAGAACTATTAGAAACAAATGAAATCCACCTTGAATAACTTACAAAAGGAAGCTAAGAGAGAAAGTCTCTGGTCTAAGTTGGAAATGCAAGCAGTAATAGGATTGAATATAGAAGAAATCGTTCTGTAATCCACCTAGTTCACTGACAGCACAGGTTTCCTCATCTGTGCCAGACTTTATGCTGAATGCGTGGGAAACAAATTAGAAGACCTGGTCTTGCCCTCAAGGAATCCACAATCCTATTAGGGTCACACTAGTCCACAGACTATCATAACACTCTGTGGTAATGCTATGACAGAGAATATACAGAATGACATACAAGGAGGCATTGAACAGGGGCATGATGTAAAGGAATCTAAAACAGACTAGGGAAGAGGAGAGGGAGAGAATTAATCATTAATGCTTCTTAAAGGAGGATGATTAGGTAGGCCTAGAGGGTGTGGAGTCCTTCCTAAACAGCAGAGATGGAGCAAGCAAAGGCACAAAGGGGGGCAGGAGAATGGCAGGTGCACAGGGATGGGGCAATCCTGTGATGGTTTTGGAGAGGTGTGCTTGAGTCACATCTTAAGGAGCCATGAATATAGTGTTCAGGAGCTCTGACTCCATTTCAAAGACCAGAAGCCACCTGAAATACTTTAATCCTGGAATGGCATGTTTTGACACAGCAACATAAAGAAGAAATGAGTAGTAATACCTGCATACATGGGTGTCACATAATTCCAATGGGTAGGGGTGGGTAGCAGGGTTGGACCTGAAGGGAGACCTGTGTGCATATTTGTATGATTCTGAATCTTGCGATGATGTATAATTACAATGCACCAATAAAAGTATAAAAATAAATAAATAAACTTAATATTCAAAAAGAAGAAAGGAGTATAGAGATGAGACTGGGAGAGAGGAAACCACAATGATGAAGTCAAGAAAGGCAGTTACAAGGTTGTAGCAGTGATCTAAATAAGAAACGATGAAGGCATGAACTAAGGCAATAGCTCTGTTAGTGGAGACGGAGGGATGCAGCCAAGAATAATTAGAGAACTTGAGAAGGAGGGAGGGCAAGGGAATGGGGGTGGGAATTGGGGAAGGGTTAAATGAGAAATGTGTGCATGTATGCCTTTACCAGCTTGTACCTAACAAAGATGTATGATTATAATGCACCAATAAAAATAAAATATATAAAGAACTAAACAAAGAATAATTAAAGAGATAAAAATTGCAAAACATGGTAACCATATGTGGAGAAAGATTCAAGTGTGTTTGTACAACTTCCAAGCATGCAGCCTGGTTGACAGGACAATGGATGGGGCACCCCTCCCTGAGAGAATGCCTTAGGAGGAGAAGCAGGTGAGAATGGACAGAAAGAAGATGGACAGAAGTTCCGCCTCAGAGACAGAAGTTCGTGTTGCTCATGGGATGTCCAAGTGATGATGCTCATCAGTGTGCAGATGCAGAGTTCATGAGAGATTACGGGTGGCAGATGAAGCCTGCAGAGTGAATGGGATCCTCTGGGGAGAGTAGATAGAGTCAGAAAGGAAGCTCAGTGAGAAAGGAACTTGTCAAATAGCAGCATTTAGGAAACTAGCAGAATAAAATGGAAGGACAAGAAGAACTTCCAAAACACAAGGAAAGAGAATAGAAGGAATAACAAAGGAGAAAATAGAATTAAGGAGAATGCATGGAACAGTGAAAAATCCTCCTAGAGGCAAATAAGCAAAGATGGAGAAGTGTCCCTTGGATATAGCAGCAGGGAAGTCATTACAAGAACAAGTTCAGGCATAAAAGGACAAAAGTCAGGTTGCAGTGGATTGAAGAGTGAATTGGGGATAGCGTGCAGAACCACTACAATGAGCTGCCTCCCCCACAAAATCCACAGCTTTGAAGAAATGGGGAGGATGACGTTTTCCTTTTGCTGTCACTGTCATTTTGCTCAGTTTTATTTGTAAGATTTTCACCTGAGCAGGTGTGTATGCTATAAGCTAACAGTCAGTAGGAAAAAATCAGAAGAGAAAGAGGTTCTAGGTGACTGAAGGAAGCAGGATCTAGAAGTGGGCAGATTGCCCTCGATGTTCTACAGAATGGCAGAAAAAGAGTGTGCATATGTCTATGGCAATGGGTGTCGGGTGAAGTAGGAGAGAATCTCATCCTTAGGCTTTGCTGGAGAGTATCTAGGAAGGTAAACCTAATTCCCACAAAATGAAATGAGTGTGTGGTCTCACTTTGCTTACCCAGGGCTGTGACACAGTAAGCACACGGTACACCTTTCCAGACCCAGGAGAGGATGCTTCTTCAGCCTGATGACTCTGTCTGGTTCCCAGCTATATCTGTAAAACTAGAACAGTGTCTGGCTCATTGTGCTCAAAGAACATTTTAATTAATGAGCTGAAGCTCGGTAGTGGCAGCAGAGACAAGCAGCTGCTCAAGCTGTCCCTCTCTTTACATTCTTCCCCCTTCTACCACGAAGCAGTGGTCTATTACAGCAACACATTTGTTACTGACTACTGCAGTCTGAAGACAAACTTTTGCTAGTGGTGGGAGCATTATTTCAGATATTGAAGGCCCTTCTTGGCTAAGGGAAAGAATCTTCAAAAGCCCACATCAGGAGAAAGATGACCTCTTTGCCCTCTGAGCCAGCCAGACCCATCTGAGAGGCAAAAACAGGAACATTAATTACTAGTACATAAAACAGTAGTTTTCAGACATCGAATCCCAAAATGTAATAACTAGTAAAACAAATTAGTTTTGAGACAGAGAGATAGAGATACTCATGCATAACACACACACAAGAACACACACACACACACACACACACACACACACACACACACACACACACACAGAGTTATCCCTCATTATCTGTGAGGTTCTGGTTCCAGGACTCCTGATGAAGAGCAAAATCTGCAGATACTCAAGTTCCTTACATAAAATCGCATAGCATTTCACATTCTCCAGTATACTTTAAATGATCTCTAGATTACTTAAAATAGTTAATACAATATAAATACTATGTAAATAGTTCTTAGACTGTATTGCTTAGGGAATAATGACAAGAAAAAAGTACACATGTTCAGTATAGACACATTTTAAAAACTTATTTTGAAGCTGGGCATGGTGGCACATGCTTGTAATCCCAGTACTTGGAAAGCTGAGACAGGAGGATCACAGGTTTGCGAGTAGCCTCAGTTACTTCGTGAGGCACTCTGCAACTCAGTGAGCCCTTGTCTCAAAAATAAAAAAAAAAAAAGAAGAAGAAAGAATAGGGCTGGGGTGTAGCTCAGAGGTAGAATGCCCCGCTATTCAATCCCCAGGACCACACACACAAAAATAAATAAATAAATAAATAAATAAATAAATAAATAAATAAATAAATAAATAAATATTTTGATCCACTTTTGGTTGAGTCTGAGATTGGTTCGATCTGTGAATGCAAAATCCACAGATACAGAGGGCCGTGTGTGTGTGTGTGTGTGTGTGTGTGTGTGTGTTAACTGTCATATATATGTATATATATGTATATGTGTTTATATATATATATATACATATGGCTTAGGTTAAAGCAAAAATAAGCTAAATACAATAAATATTAGTGCCATTAAATAATAATATAAAATAATATTACAGGTATTAAGTTTGCAACAATAAAATAAAAAGAATCGGTTTTGGGACATTCTCTTAAGCCCACCCCTATCCAATATCCTTCCCAGAAAAGGAGGTGTCCTTAAACTCTCATTGCCAAAATCCAGCCATTTATACAATACTGCATCAGACAAAGATTCCATTATGACCTCGGAGTCTGAGACAGAAAAGCTATTCCGTGCATTTGAATGTTAACTCTAACAATCTGGCTCTTCACATTGATCATCACATTCTCATTCTGTCCTCCACATCTCTTAACCTCTATTTTATATTTCCCCATCTCTTTATCCTCTGTGCTGCATTCTGGGAAATTTACACAGATTTTTCTCATTGTAAATCTCTTCAGCTATGTGATGCACTAGATAATAGTTTCATGAATTTTAGTTTTAGTGACTGGTGTCTTCATTGGCAGAAGTTTTACTTTGTTCTTTTTCAAATCTGCAGGATATTTTGCTATTATCATTTTTATTATTTATAATGCTACTCTTTATTTTGCTTTTTTAATCATTTTAAGAGTACAGTGATTATTACACAGTCTCCCTGTGTTTGCTTCATTATCTCAAGTTCCAAGAGAGCTGCTCCTCTCAAATGTGTGTTGCTGACTCCCTCAAGGTGTGATATTTCCTTGTGTGCTTTCTATTTTTTCGCATGAGCTCATTTTTAGTGGGATGTTTTTCCTCTGAGAGTTCCATGTACCCTGGTTTGGTTGTTACATAACTGTTTCATCTTTGCTTTTCAACTCTCCCAGTGTTTACATGTTCAGAATGTTTTTAAAATATTGAGGGGTTCAGCAAGACATTTGTAAGAAATAATAACTTCCATCTTTCAGGCCATTCGTGGCTCTAGCCTGGACTTCAATTTCTCACTGAAATAGTTTGTGGAGCGTGGTGCCCTGTGCTTGTAATTCCAGTACTTAAGAGGTTGAAACAGAAGGATTGCAAGTTCGCAGCCAGCCTCAGCCACTTAGTGAGGCCATTTGCAACTTAGTGAGACCCTGTTTCAAAGTAAATAAAATAAAATAAAATAATAAAATGGGACTGGGGGTGTAGCTCAGAGGTAGAATGTTCCTGGGTTCAACCCCCAGGACCAAAAAAATAATAGTTTGTCCCTTACCAGGATTATGATAGAGTCGCTTTCTTTGCGGCTTCCTGGGACAATTGAGTAAACATTTCACCTTCCTCTTTCACTTAATTCCTTGAAAAAGTCTAATTTTAGTATCGTTATTAATTTCCATTCTTTTAATTGAATCTAAGATCACATATTATGTCCCCCAAAAGATACTCAACTCTAGTCACTGACTCTAAGACCTTATACCCAGACTGAATCTGATTTCCCTGCCTTCCAATCACACAGCTGCCAAAGCAAAGTGCTATAACCTACTATATGGGATCTAAATTTCTTTTCCAGTCTGCCATCTAGGGATTTCTCTCCTTTATTTAAGATTAAATGTATCTGGAATTTCTATGTGTTATTAACAAAATAAGAATTTACTCTACCTTAGTGGAAGGTAAATATCTAAAGAAGTTTTTTCCAGCAAATATAACCTCAGTGGAAAGAGCAAAAATATTGCTTCTTCAGAAAATACAGTAAATTAGAGGGCATAAGTCCAACACTTCAACACATAGGCACAGGTAAAAGCTTTCTCAACAAGACCTCAAAGACACAAAAAATTAAAATGAGGATCAATATGTGGGATTGCAATAAAATGAAGAGCTTCTGCACAGCAAAGGAAACTATCAAAAATCTCAACAGAGAGCCAACAGAATGAGAGAAAAAAATTTCAGCTATTCCTCCTATAGAGGAATGATATCTAGAATACACAGAGAACTTAAGAAACTCAACACTAAGAAAATAAATAACCCAATCAAAAATGGGCAAATGAACTAAATAGACACTTGATGAAAGAAATACAAATGGCCAATAAATGTATGAAAAAATGTTCAACATCATTAACAATCAGAGAGATGCAAATCAAAACTACCCTGAATTTCACCTAACCCCAATTAAAATGGCAATCATTAAAAACACAAACAACAACAACAAATACTGGCGAGGAGAAGTGGGAACCCTATACATTGTTGGTGGGATTGCAAATTAGTGCAACCACTTTGGAAAACAGTATGGAGAATCCTTGAAGGCATGGGAATAAACCAAATGACCCAGCAATACCACTTCTGGGTAAAAGAATGGAAATCAAACTACCAGACTAATGCATGCATATCTATGTTTATAGCTGCACAATTTACAATTGCCAAACTATGTAACCAGCTAAGATGTCCATCAACAGATGAATGGATTACAAAACTCTGGGATATGTACACAATGGAATTTTACTCAGCCATAAAGAGGAGAAAAATGATATCATTTGCAAGGAAATAGGTGGAACTGGAGAACATGACGCTTAGTGACATTAGTCAGTAATAATTAGTAAAAGGTTGGATATTCTTCCTAATACCTGGAAGCTAGGAAGAAAATGAGACATAGGAGGGACTCTAGACAAAGAAAGAGAAACCTTAGATGAGTAAAGAAGGAGAACTAACTAAGGGAGATTGGAAGGGAGAAGAGGGAAACACCCTAAAACACATGATGCACATTCACAAACATATCAAAGTCAATTACTAAGCCAAATGTGAGAAGGAGGGAGAGGGGAGGGAATGGGGTGGAAATTGAGGCAGGGCTAAATGAGTGATGTGTGCATGTATGCCTCTACCATTCTGCATTTCATTAAGATGTATGATTACAATGCACTAATAATAAAAGACTAATACGTATTTGGTAAAACTCAGCAAATAGACATTTCTGCCACCATGAATCAATAATAAAATTATCGCGTAAATGTTTTAAAAAAAGAAAATGCAGTAGAATCATGAAGCCTAAAATCAAAATGCTTTTGTTTATAACCCAAGTCTTCTACAAATCCTAATGCTTCACATAAATCTCATATCCCACTGTATCAAAGTTTCCTTTGATAAAATGAGAGGAACAAAAAATGATTTCGAGGTATATAAAGACCTTTTTTATTTTTATTTTTTTGTAGTAGGGACTGAACTCAGGGGCATTCTACCTCTGACCTACACCTGCAGCCTCCTTTTTAAAATTGTTTATTTGGAAACAGGGTCTCACTAAGATGCTGAGGATATCACTACATTGCTGAAGCTGGCCCTAAACCTGAGAGCCACCTGTCTTAACCTGCCAGGAACTGGGATTACAGGCTTGTGTCACCATGCCTGGCACATAAAGACTTTTAACATGTGTAGTATAATGATAGCGATAGGAAAGTGTCTTACTTGGAAACCTTAGCGCTACAAGTGTAAGTGCCAATACTTCAGGTCAATAGAGCAGGATGCTTATAGGAAGCATTCAAATAGAAGAAAAGTTCAGAGGAAAGAGACTTTAAAAAGCCAGCTCATGCATTGCATTGGGTTCATACTTACATGGAAATCAGAATAAGAATTTCTACAGGAATATGGACAGATGGGAAAAGCAGCAGGATGTCTTAGAGGCTCAATCCAGAGCTGTGAGAGGCTCAGAAAGCTAGTGGGAATCCCACAAAGTGTGGAAAGCAGGCCAGGTCACTGAGGAAAACAGGAAAAGAGTCCACTCGCATAGGAACCAGATCAAGGATCTTAAGGTTTAAGAGACATAACAAAGTTAATGAAAAAGTTTCTTCAATTAAGTGAAACAGAAAAGCCACAAGAAAATGATACTTAGGGGGGAAATATCAACAATTAAGAAGCCAGGGCTTTGGAATTGTAATTTTACTGAACTTAAAATGATTCCCATTATGCTCATTTATATTTTAACCTCCACACTCATAACATTATTGTGCATGTTGGTTTAGCTTTGGTTGGTTTAGCTACCGCATTACGGACTTGTTAAGGATGGAAGTTGTTTCTCCATTCACAGCTCTTGGCCTAGGACAGACCTCATTGTCAACAACTGAATGCTCACTGAACAAATGAGAAAAATGATATGATGCAAGAGCAAAAAAGCCAGGAAAATGAGGCACTTGGAATGCTAAACATAACCGAGACATACACAAACTAAGAGTGTATCTTTAGTGAAGTTTCCTGGTAAAATAGAAGTGGTAGATACAACAGGGCCACAAGCTCCCCCTGAGTGCACAGAGGTGGCAGAAAGGCTTCTGGAGAGTGGAGGACAGCAGAGGAGTGAGTGATGTTCTCCAAAGAGGGAAGAAAGGGCAAACTCAGTCAACCCACGCTAGTCTCTAGACTCCTGAGAAAAGTCAAACAAAATGATTAAAAATGTAACGGCAAAGCAAGACTCAAGGAGCAACTCAAATTGCTTGGGGAAGAGTAAAATATGCCAGACTGTTATTTTTGTAATATAATGGCAAGTTATTTAAACAACTAATATAATTTAATTAAACATTAGTGAGGCTTTTGATTATGTACCACAGTTACCTACCAGTTAGATCATTTGTTTAATGATACTACAGAATGCACAGAATATATATTATATATAATTATGTAACTAATATATTTAACTATTACAGATAGTTAAATAATTCATAGCATAAATACTTAGTTTATATATTCATGTATACTATATAGTTTATATAAATGTATATATTTGGCTTTCAGGCATCACAGATACATATGTGTGTATATGTTTCAGGAAACTGGTTTCTTATGAAAAATTAGGATGGGAACTAAAACTATCAGAGCTCATTTGGGGCAGAGACAACTCATAATCCTCCCCTTGCATCCATTTCCACCCACTTTTCCAAACTAATAGTAGCTTTGCATTGTCACAGGCTGCCAGTGACAGACTGCTAGTCCCCTTGCAGACAAGCATGAGCATGCAAATACTAAATGCATGCCAAAAAATATAAGAAGAAACAAGATATGCCACTTCCATGTCATTTTTTAGAGAGGAAAGCTACAGTCTCTCCCTTCTCCTTGCAGCCAAGGAATGGAAACAGGTGGAGCAGTCACCGTCGCCTGAGAGAAGGAAGCCACAGGCTCAGTAAGCAAGGGCAACGCTTACTTGCTTGTGGGGCACAACCCCCTGCACCTCTGGACTATTAAGAAAGATTGAAGCTCCCATCTCATTTCAACTTTGGGGCATGGGGAGTATCTTCTTACGAGCTAGCTTAGCCTACCCCTCAAGTAATTAAATGACCAATTAAATAATGTTCTACAACTATTTATTCTTTCAAGATTCCCTTGTGAGGCTTGACATCCATCTATGATTTAGGTTTATCAGTGAAAAGCCTGATTGTGTCATAGATTGGTTAACAATGGCTTACAGTAGTTTCCAACTGTTAGTACATGCGAGAATAAATAAGTGTGTAGTGGAGCCCAAGAATTTGCATAAAGCCACTTGGATGATTCTCTTCCAAGTGATCTTTAAGACACATTTTGAGGAATTGTAGAATAATGGTGGCAAGAATGTATTGGGCCTGATGGAGTAAGTACTAGAGCTAATTACAATTATGAGCTTATTTAAATGATCAAGACTAGTTTTTGGTTTCTTCATATGAAGAAAACTATAGGAATAGCCAAGATTTTCCAGCTAGAAGAACATTAGTTCTCAACAGGTAAGATCCCACCAGAATTGCCTACCAAGGTTTTAAAAAGTACAGATGTTTGTCCTCACAATAGACTATTAAATTATTGTATTTGGAAGTAAAATTTAGTTTTTTAAAGTATTAAAGTGATTCTAGTCTACACGGATAAGTAGCAAGCCTGGTGTTATCCAATTAAGAAGTGGAATCTCTGGAGAAATTTTAAAATAAGTTTTTTGTTTATTTGTGTTTTGTTATGTGGAAATTGAAGTAGCAAGTGGCAGCATCATTACAAAGAGTTTCTGGTTGTGAGAATAATAAACTAAAATGAATGTCTGATTATATAACTAATGTATTGATTTGCCAGGAGATGAAGACTAAACAAATATCTCCAGGTCAATAAACTAACAACATTTATTCAGTACTTACTATAAGCTTGGTCTCATAAGGAAATTTAAAAATATATTCTTTGGCTCATGAAATCACCTCATTACTTGAGTTGTACCTCTTTGTACAAACAGAATGTAAAATTCTATATGTTATGAGAAGAGGGAAAATGAAAATTTCTAACATTAAACTTTACCAACAAAATACTATTCATATGAGTCTTCATGAAGAGAATCACCCAGGTTCTGACTGACAAGGCAGTAGAACATTTCAGAAGTGAGAAGATCATGGGTCAATAGAGAAAGGGAATTTCTATTATCTTAGAAGTGAAAAAAATTACTGTAATGACTGGAAAAAATCTTGAATGCTAGTATAAAAAAATCTGGACTTTGACCTATAAACAGTAGGGAATCAAAGTCATTTGTGTCTTGGACTGATATGGACAAAGAAGGGTTTTTAGAAAGATCAATTCCCCAGTGGGGTGCAGGATGTATTTGAAAGAGATGTTTGGAAAAAGGAAACCAGAGGAAAGGTTGTTACAGTCCTCTCAGTGGTGCAGTGACCACAGGAGTTTTGAGAATCCTATTAATTCCATGACCTGTGCTAAGTCAAAGAAAACTTACTCCCCTTTGAAACACTTTGGATGGCTGTGATAATTATGTGCAAAGATAAACATGATGAACTTTAGTTTCACAAAGAAGGAACTCTGCATAAGACCAAAGGTTTGCTATCTTACTAACCAAAGACTGTCTTTTTCTAAAGACAGTAAAATAAGAACATAAAAAAACAAGCAAACAGGTATCCTAGTAGACCCCAAATGATGCCACATTTACTTGGTTATCTTTACTAATGATAGAAAACAATTAAAAATTTTTTTTCTATATTTTCAGCTTTTGGGAGTCTTGTTTTATTTATAATAATAAATATTATTGTTATTTACTGGAGCATTGTAATTATACATCAGAGTGACAGATACATCCTTGCAGGTAGCATTTGTTGTGTATTTCCCTCCTGTTCCCACTCATGTATGAACAGAAGATTATTTGAATAGTTGCCACCATCAGACCTCTACTTTCTCCTCCTCACCTCTTGCTCCAGATCCCTCTCCCTCATTCCACTAGTGTCTCTCCTTCGTTTTATCTGAGATCTTCTTCATTTCCCAGTTTCTCTTTAGTGCTTACATATGAGTGAAAACATACACATTTTTGTGCCTAGTTGTTTCAGGTACTTTCCTTCTTGTTTCTTAGTTAATATAAATCAAATTTCAATTAAATTATCCTCTACTACAAAAGCACAGTAGTTTGTTGTTGATGTTTCTGCCTTCAGGCATTTGATCCTTTATTTAGTACCATAGTTCTTTTAAAAAATATGACTTTTTGTCCTGGACAGATTAACAAAATCCTAAGGCCCTTAAGTGGTATCATTACAAAAGCATACTTCACACACAAGTAAGAAGAATAACATAAAATTGGAAGCAAATTCCAGTTGATCAAAGACCCATGGTATGATAGAAGTTATGAGTGTCTTCACTTGGAAAATAAAATGCCTTCAATCCCTCATGGTAAATAAATATACTTGAGGAACAGTCTTGATTTATTTTACAATAGATTTGTTTTTCCTCTATTTGGAATTTTAGCTGATACCATATAAACATGTTATTAAAGTTAGTTAACTGATATATTCTAGCTCTGGAAACATTTGAAAGATTAAATCACATTTGAGGCCACCTGTACAAAAGCTAGCACATTTGGAGCTTCATGCCTTCTACACTTTAAACAAAATCAATCTTTTACAGAAAGACCATGAGCAAGGTCATGGTTAATACTGATAATCAATATTTCTGATTCTTCTCTTTGTAGACAAACAACAATATTGCATTTCTTCTTTTTAAGCTGTGCCTTGTTTTGATTAATGAAATGTGAATATAATTGACAATTGTTACTTCTGAGAAGCAACCTTTAAAGTCCCCTTCCACCTACCATAATACCCAGTAACCCAGTGACGCTGCAAATAGCAAGTCTCCCTCACTCATACTCGCTAGTGGGAACAAACAATTGTAATATCTATAAGCCAACATGTATATAGAGAGAACAATAAATAAGCCTTTATGGGTTTAAAATACTATAATTTTGTGGGTCTTTGGTAACAGAAATTATCTAGAACATTTTGATTGATGTATACATTTGTACAAGAAAAGTAGGCAGCTATAACCAAAAAACAAGCAAAAAAAAGCTACACTATAAGACATGGGCTTAGCAATTAGACAGTAGATAGGGAAAAAATGTTATCAGTTAAACAGTGGGGAAACATCTGGTAAGGTTGTCACCTGTAGTAAGTTGATAGGCAGATCATGTACCAAATGAACCTCCAAATGCTCAGAAAAGAGATTACAGAAATAATATTTGTGGGACATGCTATCAACTATATTCGGTGAGAAAAAAAAATTGACTGGTTTGCAATAAAAAACAAAAAAGAAATGAATTCAAGAGTTCCTGAATTCAGAAATACAAAGAGGCAACCATTTCCCAGCCTCAATGGCAAAAGATAAAATTCACAGTCTGATCAATAAAGGTCATACAAAATAGTCAAGGTAAGGACATGGCTATAGCACTAGTATAAATTTCTAAACGTAATAGGGTGCCATAGAGTGAGAGTTAACTGAAGGTGTCACCCCAGAAAATGAGCGTGATGATGTTGCTCTCCTCAGAGTCTGATTGGCTCAAAATATCTACAAGAAAACAAAATTTAGAGATATATGGTCAAGAAAGTTAAAGACTAATAGCTGTTTAAACCAAGTTGTAAAGAGAGCTATGAGTAGGGTTGCTAACACAATATGCTGATTAGAATGAAGCAGATAAGACACCCACAAAGTGTCCACAGAGTTTTGTTACCATTACTAATCATAAGTGTGGACTAGAAGAAAATGCCATTGATATAGTCTTAAGTCAATCCTTGACCTGCCCACCTTTGTAAGCAGAAAGTTGGAGAAAAAAAATTGCTCAGATCTGAAAAAATGAGTTATATTTTCCAACTTATTTTTCAGATGTGTCTACAAAGGATAAAAGAAAAGAGAGAATCTCAAAGAGCCACAAGAACAATGGGCAAAAGATCTCTTCCTGGGTTATGGAACCAGGATCCATGCAAGGAACTTAACCAACCTCAGGGAGTTTGCACATTCTCGGTTCTACAGCACAGCAGAAGTGTTCTGAGCCAGACTAGCATCTGCCATGTGTCTTTCATTATTCCCTTTCCAAATTGGAATATTTATTGAAGTTATTCTATTCTACATTGGCCAGTGTATATTGGATTGTGAGAGGAAGTTAACTTATATTTCTAATTCACATGTCTTTAGGTCAAAAGGAACAGGCTATTATTTATCATCTACTATAATACCCCATGAGATCCACGCTTCTATATGACAACTTAGGGATGACTCCTTTGGGAAGAATGTATTATGCACATAGGAATAAAAATAAACTGACCTTTTTTTTTTTTTTTACCAAATATTACATGTCATTAATATTTTGGGGAGGAGGGAAAGAGTGAATATTTCTGAATACTTCTGTCCTTCCATAGTAATATTACACTTCCCTTCCATAAGAAAAACTTTATCTAGTGAAATGTGAGTGCAAGCTATGTGGGCTCCTCAAGGTGAAAATTTTTAAGGAAGCATTATAATTGACATATTCTTTTCATGCTTCCATCTTAACTAAAAATCTCACAGATCACAAAGTCCTCATCAGGCTATATCCTTGCATGAGAACAATATGAAGCAGAGCCCCCACAAATCCAAGATAATACATTTGTGAGAAATAAATAAATCTTCATTGTTTTAAGCCAATAAGGTGCTAGGGTTGTTTGTTACTGCAGCATACCATAGCCTCTTTAACTGTATAAGATAGAGAGCTATAGAAATCCAGTGTTCTGCTTACCACAGAACTTAAGGGAGATAGGGTTAATGGAACGAAATTTATATACACATTTTAGTAACAAAACAGAGTCAAGGAGACAGATTGAGTAGATTCTCACAGCATTCAAAGAGGCCTAGTTCAGATAATCTACACATAGGTAATTGAAAAGCAGACAAGAGATGCCAGCACATGACTGGAGTTTTTCTCAGTGTTGTAAACAACAGGATAATAGATTGCTTCAGGAAGCAGTGAATTCCCCATCAAGCAAAAATAGAATAAATATGTTTGGAAAGTTGGAGAGAAGAGCTCTGCTTTGGAGGGGAAGTTGAGTGAAATGACCTTTACGTTTTCCTCTGATTCAAAGATTCTGTGATCATAATTATCTCCCTTCTGTCTCTTTCAAGCTGATTTAAAATAAGATAGGTAGGAGCTAAGTTCCTAGGCTGAACTCAAGATTTATGATAATCCTGTTAATTTTTTTTATCTGTCAAATATTATCATATGACCAAGGTGACCCATTTTAATACTGAATTCCTAGCTAAATCCAGCACTGTTCCAGGTCCTACATTTACAATGCTTCAGGGTTCTCAGTGGGGAGGAGACCTATTTAATTGCCCACTCCAACTGTGATTTACCGACTAAGTGGCCTGATTATTGCCATACTTCATGAGGTCTATCTTCCCGTTTTCAACTGTGCTCCTATCCTGACAGAAACTACACAAAGAACTTATCAAAATGTGAGTATTTAGGTCATACACAAGTGACAGAAGCCAGGACAGAAACTGGAACCTCAATATCAGGAGTAAGACTAACAGAGATGAATACTGGAATTAGACAAGAGAACACCAAGCAATCAGCAAAAGCACAAAGATTCTAGATGAGATCTGGATGGAAAAGGAACATAGAGATCATCTGGCTCAGGCCTTTTTTTATTGATAGAAGCTAAAGTAAGCTGCATTCTCACCCAGGTCCTAGTAGCTGATTCCAAGACGAGCCACTCTAATTTTTACTGTGTTACCAGCTAATATTCATATCTCCTCTCTGTCACTTTATTTGACTGACTCTCAGCACAATTTTAAGAGCTAGAAAGTTGGACAGGAACTGGTAGTTGTCTCACAAAACCCATCTTCCCCTTTCTATATAATAATTGTTGCTAGTTGTACCCTTGGTCAACAAGAACAAGCTTCTTTTCAATCTATCGAGGAGCTAAAAGTGATATTTTAACAATGTTTATGGCAATGTTATACGAGGAGAGGCGATGGATATATGGAACTTCTAGATCCTCATCTTAGCAGAAGAGCGTCTCTACTTCTTTCCCATTCTCTTTCCAATTACTGGGACATAGATGATAGAGTTAGGTCATCTTGAACTCTGATGGTGAGAATAATGTCACAGGGGATGATGGCCAATGTTAGGGCTTGAATATAAAATATTCCACAGAAGAGCTCACATGTTGAGCAATGCATCCAGGTTTAGAGGTGGGACTTGACTGGAGGAGGTGGGTCGCTGGTGGTAAGGTCTTGGAGACTGTATGGGTCCCTGAACTCCTCCTCTCTCATGCTCCCTGCTTCCTGGTCACCATGAACTGAGAGGGGCTTTTCCTCCTCTAATACCTCTAGAATTGTGAGCCAATAAGCTTTTCTTCCTCTAAGTTGTGCTTGTCAGGTATTTTGGCCACAGAGACGAAAATGCTGATTAAAGTGACCAACAAATACCGGGCGTGGTGGCACACGCTTGTAATCCCAGCATTCGGGAGGCTGAGACCGGAGGATCCGGGTTCGTAGCCAGCCTCAGCTACCTAGTGAGGCTCTCTGCAACTTAGTGAGACTTGTTTTCAAAATAAAGAGTAAAAAATAGGGCTGGGAGAGCCGGGCGTGGTGGTGCACGCTTGTAATCCCAGCAGGTGGGGAGTAACAGATATGCAATGCTAGGGGTGGTTCTTCACTTAAATAACCTAAGCAAACTTTTTCTGGAGATAAATCCTACATGAACAATCCAAAAGTTTAAAGCACATTTATGTGGAATTTGCCAAGTGTTTTATTTAAAGAGATTCAGGAAAGGGCAAGTAATTGTTGTCATTAGAGTTTTGCCTGTTCTAATACGACATGCAAATGAGTGATTTTTTTTGAAACATATTTCCAATTCAAATAATGCTGCATGTACAGCTGTATCTGACTTAGGGGGAACTGAGGGATGAAATTAGCTAATTTCTTGCAATCAAGACAAATTCAAAAGAGGGAAAGTTCCATCCACCTGTCATTTAGAAATTCTACTAAGCAGAGCTGTAGACACATTTTTTTTTTTTTTCAGGGAGAAACAATCTGGTAGAGGAAAAAGCACTCTAGTAATCAAGCTTCTTGTCTTTCCTGCTTATTAATGAAATAAATCAGTTTGCAAACCCTGTAAGTTGTAAAACTTTCTGGTTTAGCATAGAACTTCTCAAGGTGTACCCTATGAAAATGAGATATGGCTGAAAAGGTTACAGCTTACAATAACAAAATTGATCAATAATTTTCATGTTATGTCTAATCAGTTTGCTTTATTTCTATGGAATTGGGTACACTGTGGAAATTATGGTATAACTATTTACAACTATTTTTTATGACTAAAACAGCTACCACTTCTTAATCACTTTTCCTTTTTAATGATCTCTTTGCTTCCTTTATATCCCTATAATTTTACTACTGTGTGTTCCAAGAGCAATCTTTAATGTCCTTTTTTTAAGGACACTCTTACCTTTCTGCTTTTATTTAATTAATAACTCCTACTGGAAAGTGATTGCATATTTATTTTCATTGCAACTCATTCTGACCCAAAATTTATCCACCTTGTCTTCTCACCTGTTAGTAGATTTTACATTTAGTCCTCAACACATTCCACAAAGAAGAAAGTAGCAAAACTATTTGTTAGTGGTTTTAGAGACATAAACAAGTAACAGCTTTAGCTGTAATGATATTTTGAATCGACCTATGAATTTCCAATATTCTTACATAATTCGGTTCTTTACTGGAATTTTTTCTTCTACAGTCATTCAAGAAAAAATATATTAAGTGGCTACCATATATCAAGTGTTAAAGATATACTCAGAATACAACTGCAATCATGGCAGAGTAAATGTATGCGCAACACAGAGATGAGTTAAGGATATATATATATATATAACTTTTTTCATTTTCTTTTCTCACTTGAACACTGGAGGCTATTCCAGGCTTTCTTCTTAATCTTGGATATGTTCATATGTTAGAATGATGACATAAGACATATTTCGCTTAGTGAACTGAAGTTATCACAAAGAATTCATTATTCAGTGCTTCAAACACTTCATTTCTCACCATTACTCTTTGGAGAGTCTTTGGAATTTTGTTTTGTTTTGGTTTTTTTTTAAGAGGTGGTAAGTTATGTGTGAACATTTCAAATTTGCTAGCCTCCTTCTAAGCTCATTCTGTATTCACTGCAATCTCTTGCTGAAATACATTTGTTATCCATGTGCACGACACATCTATTTGTGTACCTAAGGTGTGTTATTGCCAATTATCTTTGGTTGATGGGCAGCGAAAATAGTGCCATCCCTTTCTTGGCTTAAATGCTCCTCAGCAGATGTTCTATTATAGTTATATGTTTCATAACCCTGTGAGTTTAAAGTATGTTATCACACTGAGAATTGTAGTGATTTGAATATGGCTTGTTTCCCACCAAAATCCATGTTGAAGCTTGGCATCCAATGTAACAATAGTGAGAGTTGGTTAGACCTTTAAGAGGCTTTTGGGGGCCAGTTATGTTGGTGCACATCTGTAATTCCAGTACTTGGGGAGGCTGAGACAGGAGGATCGCAGGTTTGAGAACAGCCTCAGCAATGTAGTGATACTTTTACCAACTTAGTGAGACCCTGTCTCAAAATAAAAATACAACAGAGCTGGGGATGTTGTTTGCAGGTATAATGCCCCTGGGTTCCATCCCAAGTTACTAATACACACACACACACACACACACACACACACACAGAGGCTTTTGGGGTCATGCAGATCTGCCTCCATGAATAGATAAAAATCTGCCCTGAGCGTCTGGGTCAGTTCTCTTGAGACATGACAGAAGATTCTTATAAAGTGAACCTAAGTGTCCCTTGCACATGTGGTCAATGTGGCCTTTCTGCATAAGCCTGATGAGGTAGCTTAGAATGGAATGTGAGGTAGAAAAGAGGTATTGGGAAAATTCATAGAAATATAGTTTTTAGCCTTTTAAAAATATGGAGAGTGTGAACTCAAAATTCCACCCCTTGGAAGTTTTTGGTTCGGCCCAAGAGAAACGTACAGCCCAGCCCACCTGAGACGTACACCTGGAAGGAGGAGGAGCCAGCTTATTTGGGACCACCTGAGACGTACACCTGAAAAGAGGAGGAGCCAGCTTATTTGGGATCTTCCCACTTGGAGCCCAACCTATCGGACTGCTTAGAACCTGAGGGAGAGGGGCTAAAAATGAGGACCCCGCCCTCCTATATACCCCTTGGATGTTCCACGTGTTCTCTCTTGGACTCCTGCCCGGGATCGGGGAACATGCCCTAAGAATTGGTGGCCGGGGATTTCTTTTTGCACTATCCTTCTTTTTTCTGCACCCCAGTTTTCTTTCCTAGTTTTTCCTTAAATAAACCTGCCAGATGTTGTGACGGATACGTGTAGAAATTCTTTTCTCCACGGATATCAA
The DNA here is from genome assembly GCA_004027655.1 of Graphiurus murinus. Taxonomy (NCBI): domain Eukaryota; kingdom Metazoa; phylum Chordata; class Mammalia; order Rodentia; family Gliridae; genus Graphiurus; species Graphiurus murinus. The sequence goes on from PVLC010000703.1 coordinate 29,962, forward strand.
GAACCTGGATTTTTATTACTTTATTTTTTGGGGTCCATTCGGCACCCCATCACAAGCCTACTTCACCCTTTTGTTTTTCTTTTCTGCCATGATACAGATGCAGCATGAGGTCCTCACCAGAAGCCAAGCAGATGCTAGCACAATGCTCTTGGATTTTCAGCTGTAAGCCAAAATAAGCTCCTTTATTTTCTTTATAAATTACCCAGCCTCAGGTACTTTGCATTAGCAACAGCAACTGGATTAATACAGAAAATTATTACCAAGAAATGGGGTGTTTCTATAATGATACATGAAAATATAGATGTAACTTTAGGACTGGGTAATGGGCAGAGATTGGAAGAGTTTGGAGAAGCAGCTAGTAAAGGTCATTCTTCTGAAATCTCAAATGGAAACAAGGAAAATCTTACTGTGAACTGGAGTAGTGGCATGATAGCATCCTTGCTATAGTGAACAAAGCACATTGCTGTGTGTGCCTAGCTCCAGGGCTTTATGAAAGGTGGAACTTTCAGAGTGATGAAACAAATTTCTAAACAGCCAAGTATTTAGGCATTGCATAATTACTTTTAACCTCTAAGACAAGAGTGGAAAGTCATGGTTTAAAGACAGAATTTATAAATAAAAGACAAACATAGTAGAAAGACTCAAAGAGTTTACAGCCTGGCCATATAAACGAAAAGAAGGAAGGAGTTAGCATGAATAGATGAGAACAAGGTGTTAATAGTCAAGACAATGGGCAAAAGGCCCAAAGGCATTTAGGAGAACAAGAAGTTGCCTCTGGCATCACAGGCCCAGAGCTTTAGCAAAACAGAATAGTTTTGGGGAACCAGCCTGGGGTTCCACTGCCCGAGGCCAACTCAGAACTGGGCTCCCCAATCCTAGTGCAGCACCGAGTTGTCCCAGCTACAAGTCAAGTAGCCTCAGGTGCTGCTTCACCTGCTTCTTTTGAGAGCCCAAGACATGGCAGCTTCTATGTGCATATGGTGGTAATTTTGCAGTCATGAATAATTCAAGTCAGTGGAAGCATCCTGGCTTCCACCTAGATTTCAAATGCTGCAAAAAGAAAAAATATGGGGCCCAGATAGACATCCACTGTAAGGGTGGAGTTTGTTACCTGAGGGAAATCATTAGGGCAATAAATGGTCAGTGGAGTCATGGAAGCAGGACCAGCCTGTGAAGACCCCAGGTCAGAAGCATCATGGAAGCATGCGCTGCAGCCTGGAAAAGGCACTGACACCAACAGGCCACCCCAGGCCTGGGGAGCAGCCGTGTAGGCTGAGCCCAGCAAAGCCATGGGGTATGGTTGCCTGAGCCACAGAATCCTACCCCTCTCCCAAGTACGTCCAGGAAACAACACGTAGAGTGAAAGATTATCCTCCAGCTTTAAGATTCTATGCCTGCCCTTCTGCACTTTAGACTTGTTTGGGGTTGGTTACTTCTTTCTGCTGACTTATTTCTCCCCTTTGAAATAGGAACAGCTCCCTGTCTCTCTCCCATCACTACATATTGGAAGTCAATACCTTATTTATTATCTTACAGGCTTACAGCTAAAAGGAGTTTGCCATGTGTTTCAGATGAGACTTTGGAATTTGGATTTTTGAGTTGATGTTGAAACAAATTAAGACTCTGGGATGGAATGATTGTATTTTGTATGTGAAAAAGACATAAGTTTGGGGGACAGGGTACAAAGGTGAAATGCTATGGTTTTAATATGGCTTTTCCCCATCAAAACTCACATTGAGGCTCACCCCAAGGTAACAATACTGAGAGGTGATGAGGCTTTTGAGGGGCAGTTGAGATCCTGAGGGATCTGCCCTCATGAATGGATTAATGTCATTCTCAAGGACTGGGTTAGTTTCTTGAGACTAAATGAGTGCATCTGGCAGTGAGAGTTTTTTTGTTTGTTTTTGTTTTTTGTTGTTGCTGTTTGTTTGTTTGTTTGTGGCACTAGGGACTGAACCCAGGGACATCCTACCTCTGAGCTATACCTCCAGTCCTTTCTTATTTTTATTATTATTATTATTATTATTGAAACATGGTATCACAAAGTGACCTAAGTTGCTGAGGCTGGCCATTAACCTGCCATCCTCCTTTTTCAGTCTCCCAAGTACTGGAATTACAGGGGTTCACTAGAAGGAGTTTTTATAAAGGGAATCTAGCACCTCACTTTGTTTTCTCTCACACACATTCTCCTTCTGTGCAACCCCATGTGCCCTTTTCTCTTCTCTACCATGAATAAGTCAGCATAGGGCTCTCAGAAGAAGCCAAGGGGATATGCCAGTGCCATGCTCTTGAACTTCTAGAATCATGGGCTCAAATAAATACTCTTTCTTTTTCAGTTAGCCAGGCTCCGGTATTTTATTAGAGCAACAGAAAATGAGTTAATGCATTATTTCTACTTAGATTAAGATTATATCTTTGGCTATTATATCCATCCAGAATAGTTGCCTTTTAAAATATTCATTGAAAGTGAGTTCTTATTCAAGATTCAATTTTGTTTCAGGTCACATATTAGAGAAGCATTATTTTTTAAGATCATTTCAAACTCAAAGCACAGAGTGTTAAAAGAACAATTAGACTGTGGGCTGAAAAGAGTAAACCCTGAGAAGCTAATAAAAGTCCTGTGAAGAAAACCAATTTTAATAAAGTTCAAACTCATGACATTTGGATGCTGCAGTTCATTTTGATAAAAATAAAAATAAAACATGAGAACGATGAAATCTTCAAAAACCTATTTAAGAGAGAAACAGAAGATAGTTAGTTCTTTGAATAAAATGGCAGAAAAATTTCTTCAACTATCACCCCCACACAGTGCATATTATTTCACATTTATCAGCCTGAGAGCTCTAAGGTCTAATTTTCTTTGTTTGTAAAGTCAATATAAATATACGTGTGTGTGTGTGTGTGTGTGTGTGTGTGTGTCTTTCTATGTGTTCTTCTGCTTTTAAAAGAGATAATCCTCTAAGTTTAACCTCATGATCTAAAAACCAGTAAAAATTTATTTTCTATCTTATATATTTAGAAAAATTAACTAAAATTTAATTTTACTTTCTCTTTCTTTCTTTCAGGAGTAGAGGTTGAACTTAGGGCTTCATGTATGATGCATGCTAGCTAAGTACTGTACCACTGAGCTACATCCCCAGCTCTAGTTTTACCTTCCATAATCAATGAATGTGAACTAATACTTGTTTGGAAAATCTAGTACCTAACACAAGAAGCAACAAAACCTAACAAAGCCCTTATATGATTTAGTCCTGTAGTATTAAAAAAAAACACTAATATCTGCATAAAATAAGAAATAAATATAATTTAATTTAAATATAATTCAAAATAAACATAATTTAACAATTGAGGAATGACAGGAAAGTGTTAATGCATTATAGAGCTTTTCTAAAAACGATTAAAAGATAAAGGAACAAAGAACAAGAAAATTGAAGGCTCTGCATTCTAATTCTGGGCATGTTTCTGTCTCTGTATGATTTAACCAATGGGCACTGTCTTCAGTTTTTTCTCACAAGAAAAAATGACCAGAGTGTTAATCTCTACTTACCAGTCCACTCCTTCCCCCAAGGTTTAGCTGTGATCATAAGACCATGCCTCTACTAGTCTAGTCAAACCTTATTCTGACCAGGGCATCAAATGCACTTCAGAGAGTGGGGTCTTGCCATATGAGGTCCAGTTTTACTACTAAGTATTAGTCCTGAGAACACATGTGCACAGGAAAGTGATGACTGTATTTTCTTTAATATTCTCTATCCTCTCATATTTGAGTTTCTCAAGTAGTTTGTAGTTAGTACTCTATGTCATATCTGAACGTAAATTACATCAGGACCCAGGATCCACGGGTCTGGGGTCTAACCACTAGTTATTTCTCACAGGATCCTCTTCCAAGGCACTAAATTCAACCATACTTTCATTCTAACACCACCAGCACAAGTTAGAAGGGGCAGTTTGGTGGATTAATGGCTTTGAATTAAATCACAGGGCTCTCTCTGGTTCAGCTGCCCCCTCTGCAGAACCAGTAGAAGATGTATGTAATGAAGCAGCACAACAGTGTGTCTAGAGCAGAGAGTCCCAAGCATGAATGTATCTGCATAGACATCTGTTATCTAAGCAAGCCTTTAAATGTACAAACAATTTTTTTTAAATATACAAAAAGTAGATAATCAAGGTCAACCTCAACAGCAATGTCATGTTGATATGACATGATGGGAAAGATACTTTACCTCTGTCATCTTACACCGCAAAACTTTATAACCTCAATCTAATGATGAGAAAAACCTCAGGGAAGTCTGAGTTTAAAGGCATACCAAAAAATACCTGATCAATACACCTCAGAACTGTTGAGGTCATCAAAAACAAGGAGAGTCTGGAAAGTAACAGCCAAGAGGAGTCTAAAGAAACAAGACAGTTACATGCAATGGGATATCCTACAACAGAAACTGGACATAAGGTATAAACTAAGAAAATCTGAACAAAGTACAGATTTTCATTAGCAATAAGTATCAGTATTGATTGACTAACTGTTACAAATGTACCCTACTAAATTAAGTTGCTAATAATAAGGGAAATCAGATGCTAGGTATATGGGAACTATCTATATTGTACTATCTTAGCAATTTTTCCATAATCTGTTCTGTAACAGTAAAACTGTTCTAAAAAATAAAGTTATCAAAACTCACAAAAACAAAGAATTCCATGAGCCTATTATTTTAAAAAAAATGATCTCTATAGACTTTCAGAGCTACAGTCATTTTTCTTGGGTACAACCCTGCTTTAAAGTTCATTTCAAGGAAGGAACAAGAAATTACCAAACCAAATATTGCAAAAAAATGCATTTAATAAGAGAAGCAGTAAAAACAAAACAAACAAAAGCCCTCAGTAATGGTAGAGATGCCATATAAATGGAGATAACCCAAGAAATGAAGGGAATTCATTTGTTTAAAAAAAACTCAAAAATATCCAGCCCAAAATAATTGCAAACATATCAATATCAGATCGTGATGTGATGGAAAAAAATCATGAAATTGAAAGCTAGAAACTTAGGAACACTAATCACATAAAGAAATACATACATTGAGATATACAGAAAACCAAAAAGAGTCAGAAATTTTTAAATATACATGTAATGGTATCCTAGAGAAAATAAATGAAATTTAGCTTGTGCAAACTATTTTCAGAACATATCAAGCAGAAAGAGAATGAAGAGAATCTACTTGTTTTTTAGGATTAGAACAGGAACTGAGCCCATTCTATTCTATTCTAGCCTGCTGTGAGTTGTCAGAGAAAGCCACCCTGGGAGTATGTGTCAGCTCTTGTTACTCCACTTGGTTGAGATTAGGAAGTCATATATTGGAGCAATGGTTGAAAGGTCAGAGAGGACTCACTTCCCTGCTTCCTCACCTAGTGCTTCATTAAGAAAAAACACACAGATTTGAAGTCAAATGCTTAATGCATACAGAATAAAGGAAAGCTTGGACTGAGTCCATCCTGTAATAAAAGACTAAAACTTACTGCTAGTATGTAGTGTCTTAATGGCATGAGCTGTTAAGCACTTAAGTTCTATTATCTTCATTAAGGTTGAGAGAGCCCTAATATAGTAGGTGCTAACCTGATACCATCTTGTAGAAAGGGCAAGGAACTTACTCAAGGTGCCTTAGCAATGAATGAGGGAGCTGGGGTTAGAATCCCAGTGTTTCTGACTGTGATGGATGCTAGTCATAACTCTTCTTTTAGAATAATTATTTGATATAATTTATTGGTAATTTAGAGAAATAGTTTAAATTTAATAATCTCTAATAATTTGAATCAACAAATTATTTTGTATGTAATAGTATTACTTCATTGTTGCTTAGAAAATCTGAAATAGCTACAATATGTAATTTATCTAGAAGGGAAACTTGCAGATTTTTCTCACACAATTTTTGAGCCATTGATTCTAGAAAAGTCAGAGCCCAGTGAAATAAACCAAAATCTTAATGGTCATGTTGGGATTTGTTTAGGCAATTGTCCACAGAAGCCCATGGAGAGACATTCAAATTACAGCTATGTTCTTCATTTCTCTAAATAGAGGTAAGTATATTAGTCAGTCAATTCCAAAAGAGCAATTACAGCTTATTGTGACTGAAAGTCCTGAACACCAATAAATAATCTGAATTATTAATCCTGTACAACTCCTGAAAAGATGTTCTATAACATCTGCCAGACTACTAACTCCAGTTGAGAAACTGACTCCTATAGAAATCTATTTTATCGTTTAACAGATAATCATGATTGGCAACATTTATCGAGCATTTATTGTGTGTCAGGTACTTACCTGGTAATATTATTAATATTAAAACTGTACTTAATACTTACCAAGTGCCAGAAATTGTTACAGGGATGCTCAGGATTCAACCGAGAGCTAAACAAAGACCTTATCCTTTGCATGCTTTTGTCATTTAATCATCAAAATAGCTTATGAGATAGGCACTATATTTAGTACAGTTTTATTTTTCTTTACAAGTGAGAAAAGAGGCTTAGAGGTCTTCCCAAAGTCACAATGCTATTAAAACATGTTGGTTTAGATAAACAAGTGCTACAGTATCATCTGAGAAAAATGACCACTGAGCCAGGTACAGTGGCACACACCTGTAATCTCAGTACTTAGAGACTGAGACCAGAGGATCACAGATTTAATACTCACATCAGCAACTTAGCAAGGCCCTCTGCAACTTAGTTAGACCTTGTTTCAAAATAAAAAGTGAAATAGGGCTGGGGCTGTATAGCTGTAGAATGCCCCTGGGTTCAATCTATAGTACTTAAAAAAAAAAGATACATGATTTTTAAAATCTAATGTAACCCATAATACATTACCTATAGAAAAGGTCCTAGGCTCTTCTTATCCTACCAAGAGGATATTTCACATCTTATTTTCTTTACCATGCAAAGATTTAAAAACAGTTTGTGATTTTAAAAACAAAAAATTTCCAATGAGTCAGAAGAGTGATGTTTTTAATTTATGAAATGGATTCTGCATTTGTATTTATGGGTACTGTAGTGTTTTGCCTTTGCTGTTTTCCATTTTGAAGAAAAATCTAGAAAAACAAACTGCCTTCTACCATGCAAAATGTTTTTGTGTTTAATATGTTACCACTCACAGTTCTATGGATAATGGTGTAAATCCAGCAAAGAAACATCAACATCTAGATAGGCCTGGACAAATGATAACAGTTTTTCCTGAAGCTTTTTAAATGCATTTTTTAGAGGAAGTAGAGGATGTAAAAAATGTCTACTGGAAATTTCAAGAAACTTGGGGGACAGTGCTAGAAGAGATACTGCTGACTTCAGTGATGTCTGCAAAATTTTCACTCTGATTCCTGCTTTAATCTCCTTAGTACAAAAGCTTTAAAAATAAAACCACAAAATGACTAACAGCCAAAGTCTTTTCTCCAAGGAAAGTGAATTACAAATGAAAGTATGGTTCTACATATACTACTAACATAAACACCATTAACATCTTAGAGGTGTCTTCCAAGACAGTTCAGCCTCCTGGCATATATGCCCTTGTGCAAATCCCTGCCTTCGAATAGCTGGGCATAGTAACTTACTATGATGAACAGAATATGGGGAAAGTAGTAGGATACCATGGAAGTAGGTTACAAAAAGACCATGACCAGTTGTACCATGAGCTGCCCCACAGAGAAAATGGATGACTCCAACAAACAGCAAACCGAAAACTTGAGATGAAGCAACAGCCAAACGTGTGTAATGTCAGTGAGTTTAGATGTGATTCTCACTAATATCTTGTCTTATATGTCAAGATCTTGGATAGATGAAAATTATTTGCATTTCACAAGTACTTCTTTTTTTAATTTTCATTCATTCTTTTTTTTAAATTTTTATTGTAGTAATTCGTGCAATATAGCATACATCTTTGTTAAGTACAAGTTGTTAACAACATATTTGCACACACTTCTCATTTGACCCCTTCCCCAATTCCCTCCCCATTCCCTTCCCCTCCCTCCCCCTCAGGTTCACTTCAGTGAAAAGTCAAGCTCAGCAAACATCTTCCCCCCTGGCAGAAAGGTTTGGGGATAAAAGTATAAACATCCCTAATTTAATAACTTGAAACATAGTTAATAAACTCTTTGTTATCCTTTAGAAGTTATAAGCTTCACTTAATGATTTCATAACAACCAATGTAAATTTTTCAAAGGGGATGTAATAATTAAAATCAGTACATTGACTTAATAATGTGTGTGTGTGTGTATGTGTGTGTTTTACTGGGGATTGAACCCAAGCATGTTCTATCTCTGAGCTATACCCTCTGCCCTATTTTATTTTGAAACAGGATCTCACTAAGTTCCTAAGGGCTTCACTATGTTTCTGGCACTGGCCTTGAACCTGCAAACCTCCTGTCTCAGCCTCCCAAATACTGGGATTACAATTGTGCACCACCACCTCCAGCAACTTAATAATTTTTAACATTCTTCTTTAGCAAAATATGAGAGCAGGCTACTCTTCTGTATGTCTTTACTGAGACAATTTTGTATTTCCAATTCCCTTGCACTTTTATCTAGGTTTGCAATCCCTATAGACATGGACTACTATGAATTTTAAGAACTATTCAATGTGCTATTTTTGGTGAACAAGAAAAGATAAATATGCATTTCCTTATCAGAAAAAAAATAATAAATGCCAAATCCAGAAATCCTTGAGGTCATGCTCCCTAGGTGTGGTGTTTCTACAAATCCCCAAAGTTGCATCTACATTTCAGAAAGAAAAACAATTGGCTTTGCAATTTCTAGGGAATATACCTCTGCAGGGGAAAATTATTACTAGGGAAAAAAGTATAAACATTTCTAAAATAGAATATTCAGCATACTTTCAACATTCAATGGTGTTTTGAAAGTATATAGAAACTGAGCTCATCTCTAAGGGATGCCAGATAAAAAGAAATGATCTAAATTCTTCCAAATATGTGAGCATATCTGACACTGACTATAACTCTAACTAGAACTCTGGGTAAGTATCTCAAGGGAAAAATGTATATTTCTTTTGTGTAGTCATGAACCATCCACAGAATTTATAGAAAACTCTAGAATAATAAGTATCCCTGGAAGATGTTACTATTTTTTAACTCCATATTGGTTAAAGCAGTGATTCTTAATTATTTTACTACTCATCAAAGTTAGTTTACACTCAAAGAGGAATAGGATATGGTCATGGTTGCCAAGGGTCAAGAGTTTTCTGGTAGGAAAATATTTTCATAGTAGAAGATCCCCTTAATGAATTGTTTTTTACCACCAGCCCACCTAAACCTTTCCTAGCCATTTTCTTGTTCTCCTAGGTCAGAGGAAGCAAGGTCGCCTTCTTTTCAAAATCCAGTCATCACATATGCACATATGCATTCACAATCCTGTTTCCCCCATCAAGTTATCAGTGTATCTACACCTTTCCAAAACCTTATCCCTCTCTGAAAAGTATGAACAGTTATGCATTTTAAAAACACTTAGATTCAAATAACACTAAAGCAATAGTAATGACTAATTCTAGAAATATAACAAAACTATTTAAGTTATAAATGACTGACCCTACAATTAAAACTCACAATTATCTCTTAAGTATCTCATACAATTTTAAAATTCTTTCTCTCCACCAAGTCCTTCTTTCAACCTAACAATCTCTCTAGTCTCTCTCACCCTCTATGAAATACTTCCTACACAAGAAACTACCTACTCTCTTCTTAGTCTTCTACTCAGAACAACTAGCAGTAAGATATGTCTGTGGACTGATCCCTAGAACCAGTGAACACACCAGGTTACATTACATGGGAATGGGGAATGAAGGCAGAAGATAGACTCAAAGCATCTAATCAACCAAGCTTATCCTAAGGGGCTTGTCCTGGATTATCCAGGTGGACCTGATGTAAACACAAGGGTCATTAACAGTGGTAAGAGGAATCATAAGAGAGGATTGGAGAGATGACAATGAGAGAAATAGTCAGCCAAATGCAGTTGGCTTTGGAAAATGGAGGAAGAAAGCAATGAGCTAGGGAATGTAGGCAGACTCTAAAAGCCAGGAAAGACCTGCCAATTCTCTTATTTTAAGAAATCCATTTCAGACTTCTGACATCCAGAGCTTAATATTAACATTTTTGTATTTTTAAGTCATTAAGTTTATAATAATTCCTTATGGTGGAATTTAGAAAATCAATAAACATTGCTAAGCATCTAAACAATTAGTCTTCCTCTGTAGCCTTCATCATTAGATCCTATTTACATGTCCGGGTGCTCTTGAGCCAAATAAACCTTTATTTGAATATCTTTGCTTCTAATCACAAGTTGAGTGGCATTGAGTAATTTATTAACCTCTTTGTATGAAATGCCCTTAGTATCCAGCACATTTTCTAAAAAATGATAAGTTCAAGTGATTCTACACTGTGCTAAATGGACTTCACTAAAATAGCTGAGCCAGGTTACAAATCAAATACGATCATAAACAACAAAAGTGATCCTCAATTAAGGGATAGCGGATTAATATTTAGAGTTGATATATTACCCCCAATGTCTTGTTTTCAACAAAAATAAAAAATAATCAAAGAAACGGAAAAAAAGTGACACACACATTAACAACACAAATAGGCAAGAAAAATCGGTGAGATGGACTAGATGTCAGCTATAACAAAGAATTTAAGGTATTTATTATAAATGTCTTTAAGGAGCTAAGAAAACTATGCTTGAAGAAGAAAAAGAGGATATTATGACAGTGTGTAATCAAATAGAGAGTGTTAAAAGATAGATGTTATAGAAAATAATCAAAAAGAAATTCTGGAATTGAAAAGTATAATAAAACAAAAAGTTTACTCAACTGTAAATTTGAATTAGTGTAAGAAAAACTAAGTAAACTTGAAAACAGATGTATGAGATTCAAAGAATAAGAACAAAGAATAACAACAAAAATTAATAAGGTCTCAGGAAAATGTGAGATTCCTATAACAACATAGTGAGAGTACCAGAACAAGAAGAGAAAGAGAAATAAACAAAAAATATTAAAAGAAAATGTTCAAAAAGTTCCCAAGTTCATAGAAAAACTTTTATCTACACATGCAAGAATAAACCCCAAGTAGAATAAATGCAAACAGATTCTTGATCAAGCCAATCACAATAAAAATGGTGAAAGCCATAATAAAGAGAACAATTTTGAAAAAATAAAAGTAAAACTCATTTACAAGAGAGACTCAACAGGATTAATAATTAAACACTTATGAGAAACAGTGAGCCAGAAGGCAGTTGGATAATGATATTAAAAGTACTAAAAGGAAAATATAGTTAACCAAACATCTTTTATCCAGCAAAACTATTTTTCAAAAATGTAACTGAAATAAAGATACTCCCAAACATCAGAGAAACCTGAAAATCAAAACCACTCTGACACATTATTTGACATTCATTAGGATGTGGTGGTAGTGGTGGTGGTGGTGTGTGTGCATGCGTGGGTGAGTGCATACATGTGTGTGTGTGTGTGTGTGTGTGTGTGTGTACAAAGAGATAAGCAGTAAACTGCAACAACTACTACTGATGAGGAAGTGGACAAATTAAAATTGAGACCTTCATACATTACTATTGTGAGTGAAATGGTTCTCTCCTGCCTTCAACAACTAGAGAGCCAAGTAAGATAAAGGAAAATTATTGCCAAATATTATGTAAATATCATTATAGGGCTGTGACTCCTCAGAAAATTAAAAATAAAGAATAAACCTTATAATAACTTTATAGCAATATATTTCCATTTGCCCCCTGACCTTTGACTCTATTTTATCATATGTTTTATACACCTGAAATATATACACATATGTATACATATATCTTAAATATATAAACATATATAATAAAATATAAATAAATATAAAATATAAATATATTGCATATATATAAACATAAATATATAGTATAAATATAAAAATATATTACACATATATGTATATTTTTGTTTTTACTTAAATATCTATTTGAGTAATAGATATTTAATAGATTTAATAGTGCGTGGTGGCGCACGCTTGTAATCCCAGCATTCGGGAGGCTGAGACCAGAGGATCTGGGTTCGCGGCCAGCCTCAGCTACCTAGTGAGGCACTCCGCAACTTAGTGAGACTCGGTTTGAAAATAAAGATTAAATATCTATTTGAGATATCAAAATAAAGATTACTTTTTATACACATATATTATACATAAATATAAGGAAAATATAATATAAGGAAAATCAGATTAAAGTTTATAATATATATGCATATATATATATATATGTTTCCCCAGAAAATTAAAACCAAAAGATGAAGCAAACTATCCATGTGATTAATGATGCTCTCTTGAATACACAGCAGGGAGAGGGAATATATATATATATATATTTCAGTAAATTGACAATATATGTAAACTATATATATATAGTGGTGTATATATATATATTTCAATAAATTGACAAATTATTTAAATAAAGAAATTATAATCCTTCCAATGAAATGTACTGGAACAACTGGATACCGAAAGAAAAATAAGAAACAGTAACCCTTGCCTCACAACGTACACAAAAATTAAGTCAAAATAAATCTAATATAAATACAAATCAAATATAAGGGAAAAATTTACTAAACTTCTTGCAAATTATATGTGGCCTTGGAGTAGATAAACAAAGAGTTTAAACCATAAAAGGAAAATTTGTTAGCTATGTTTTTTCAAAATTAGAAGAATTTTATCTTCTTCCAAAGGCATTATTAATAAAATTAAAACTTCATACATATATATATACACACACACACAGAGAAAATATTTGCCATACATATATATGAAGAGTAGCTTCTGTTCAGAAATTATAAAGAACTTTTGCAATTCTATAACAACCAAACAACCAATAAGAAAACGAACATGGATGCACATAAGTGATTTCACCAGAAAAGATATTAAAATGGCAAATAAGTACATAAAAGTGTTCAACTCTATTAGTCATTAGGAAAATGCAAATTAAAACCACAAAGAGATGCCACTGCACACCCACTACAACAGCTAAAAGTAAAAAGACTGACAATACTATTTTGGTGAAGATGTGGAGGATTTAGAACGCTCATACATTGCTGGCGGAACTGCAAAATTGTACAGCCACTTTGGAAAATATTTACTTTGTTATGAATTAACCTATAAAGTTATACATATCATATTTATGACCCATAATCTCACCTCTACGTGGGCTCTAGAGAGAACTGAAAATATAAATTCATAGATATATAAGAATGTTCATAGCAGCATTACTCAAATAGCCAAACTGGAAACAACGGCAATGTCCATCAGTAGGGAAATGGATGAGCAAATTGGGCATATCCAGGCCATTAGAATACTACTCAGCAATAAAAAGGACACTAGCAATCATGCAACAGAATGAGTGAGTTTCAAAAGCATGTTGCAATTGAAAAAGTGAGACATTTTACATTATTTATGTGATATTTTATGTTCTTTATGATTCCCTCTATCAACATTCTAGAAGAGCAGGAAACCTAATGATAGAAAGTAGATCAGTGGTTGCCTCTTTCCAGGTTTCGAGGGAAAGACTCCAAAGAGGTGCTGGGCAACATTCTATAACTTTATATATGTGAATGTCCCATATCATGATCATATGGTGCTTACATAACTATATAGAGTTGACAAAACAACAAATTAGACACTTAACATTGGCAAATTTCAATAAAGCTGATTTGAAAAGGACATTCAAATTCTTCAGTCCCTCCAAAGCACATTGAATTAGCACCTGAAGGAGGTGGAGCCCAGGGGACCAACATTTTTAAACGCCTCCCCAGGTTCATGACACATAGACAGACAAGCAGTTGCAGACAGGGGCCCACTCGAAGAGCAGCCCAATCATCATACCCAATTCTGGTAACTAGCAAGCAGTTGCTATTTCTTTTCATTGGTCAGCCCAAGGCCACCCTAAGACTCAGATGGCTGGGGCTCAACCTGCTACATGTATAAATGCTTCCTACTCTGAATCGTGATTAGTCTGAAAGCTGAAAGGAAGCTCTGTTCTTAGGGGGTTGGTCATCTTGGCCACCTTGGACAGCAGAAGACAAAAACACAGGAAATAAGCAAAACTACAAATAGATTTGATTGTTGCTATCATTATTTATTACTCTCAGAAGTATCTCTATTATAAAATAAGAATACTGAAAGCAAAAAAAGACATATAAAAGATACCTAAAATGAAGAAATGATAAGCAGTTGAGTAGCATTTTTATTTTGTCTTCCTTTTGAGTATCCTGCAAGCCAGTCCATCCTTGTGAACACCAGCTGAGAACAGAGCACTTATCCAAGCACCACATGCTAATGGTTCTGAGAGCTAACTCATCTGAGGTTTAAAAAGAAGGTGATGAGCCAGGCATGGTAGCACACACTTGTAATCCCAGTACTTGGGAGGCGGAGACAGGAAGATCTTGAGTTTGCAGCCAGCCTCAGTAACTTAGTGAGACTGTTTCAGAATATAAAATAAAATAGGGATGGGGGTGTAGCTCAGAAGTAGAATGTTTCTGTCTAGGTTCAATCCCTAGTACTTACTGCAAATAAATAAATAAATAAATAAATAAATAAATAAATAAATAATCCAAAGTCATCACCAAGTACTTCTACTGAGAGCCGGGGTGAGATCGAGGATCTTATTTTTAAGGGCCCCTGATGATACTAATGTGTAGCCAGTTAGGGAAGAGACTCATAGGAACCATACAAAGGTATTGAGATAAATTCTCTCTTTTGTTCTTGATCAGCCTCAGAGACAAAGTAGACTGTGACATAATGACTCCCTTTTTAATCCACACTAATTAATTGATCATTGCCTTATACATATAGAAGACAGCTGGAGTCCCTTTCCTTCTGAGTTCCTAATACCCTGAAAGGAAATGGAGACCAGGAAAATTGAGTCCTTCCATATCAGATCCATTTCCTGAAACATGGAAATAGGTGCTAGTATAAAGGAAGGGTTAATAATTACTAATTATAATGCAAATCACTTATTTGTTATTGTGGAAATCTTGAGCATTTCTGTGTATGAAATCTGTGCTCAAAGTACCTGTTCATACCAAGTAATGTTGAGTTTAGAGTGTTCTAAACTAAATCACCTCTCCAACCCTAGCACATATTTCTCAGATTCCTTTTCTTGCAGAGAGAGTAACCTTCAACAAAGCTCTCATTAATCTGCCTTTAGAACAGGAGTAATTTTAGAAAAAAAAAAAACAGATGAATAAGACAAACAGCAGATTTCTGATCATTTTCTGCCCTCAGCAGTAAAGAGAAGATCACGTTATGTATCTGTAAGTCGTGACCCTAACACATCAAAAACTTCTCACAAGCCTGGCTGGCCTGCTGATTAGAGTCCACATTTGGCGATGCTATGGTTCATTGAAAGTCCACATTTACTTTAAAACACTTAACTTCTGTAATTTGGCCTAAAGGCTGAATCCCTTACATTTTTTTTTCTATAATGAGGAAGTGAAATTTCAAATAAGTAATTTTTCACTTGAAAAATTATATGGAAACATAACATCATGATGTGTCGCTTTGTATTTCAAGGGTATAGAGGTCACTTTTCCAAATATGTTTCTAGGTTTTGGAAGGAAAAGACCCCCAAAGATTACATAGTAAAAACCAAATATGGCATTCATTTTTAAATGAAACTGTAAAAAAAAAATACCTTCCCCCCAAAAAATGAAACTTTAGACTTCTTTCCAAATAAAGCAATTGTTCCAACTATTTTCTGAAGGTATGCTTAATGGTTTGTTGTGCTTTTAACTCAAAAAAGCATACTGCTTGTGTTTTCTTGGATCAAGTTTTAGGAAAAAGCAGGGGATGGTGTTTCTCGGCAGTGGCAGATGACAAAGGTTGGTCTAGAGAGTGAGGAAGTCACTGAATGGGAGAAATGATAGATAAAACAGCACACACCAGTAAGGAATGAACATTTGAAGTATAAGGACCATATACTTCTAATTGTATTGGCCACATGTAGTGAGGAGAGAGGATGAAACACAAGATTACTGATCTCATTATCTGCATTGGATGGTTATTTTGGACAAAGGAGACATGAGAAGATGTGGCTATCATCCAATAAAAGGCACTGGCAAATATATAAATAAATACTATATGCTTGGTATAGTATGCCTAATCAGAGACCCCTAATAAAGTAGAATGTAAACTTACTTTGAGGTTTTTCCAAATGACAAAGCCAGGGCTAATGTCTGGGATGCCAATGCTAGGCATACAGCTAAAGCCAGGAGGATCTTACTCTCCAAGAGCATGTCTTTAGGGAGCTGAAGTCCCCACAAGGGGCCGACCGCTGAGGCTCAGCGATGATTTATCAGGCAAGCAGACATTTTTGTAACTAGTCAAATAACAATCTGAATGGTAGGTAAATATCAGTTCCAATTTTACTGACAAATTCTAAAGGTAGGAGCTAATTGAAGAACATCAACTCACTGACTCCAGGATATAAAAGGGAAGTCAGGGATCACCCATGAGGCCATCTTCTCCCTCTCCTCTTTTCTGACATAGTTAATAGATGGTAGCCATGCCAAAAAACTATGCTAGGCTCAATGGGGAAGTAAGCAACTACAGAGGCCCCTTATCTTATAACTTGATTATACCCTGATAAAACCATCATAAATTGACAGTATTGTTAAGTCATATGCGCATTTAATAGGTCTGTGCTGGCTTCCCATCACTATAATGAAATTCTTGAGGTAATCAACTTATAAACAGAAGAGGTTTATTTTGACTCAAAGTTTTGTAGGTTCCAGCCATTGATCGCTTGGCCCTGTTGTTGTGGGGCTCTGGCAAGACAGCTCATAATGATGGAACCACAGCATGTTGGCAGAGCAAAACTGCTCACCTCACAGCCAGGCAGCAAAAGACATTAGGAAGGGATCAGAGTCTTACGATCCCTTTAGAAAGCATGCCCCAATGACCTAAGGACCAGACACCAGGTCCTGCTTTTCAAAGGTTCCACCACCTCCCATCAGTACAACCTGAAGACAAGATCTTTAGCACATGAACCTTCGGGTGACATACAAGATCCAAAGTATAGCAATATCTAACCTACTGAATGTCAATGTAGGGCTCGTGATCCTGTGGCTCGTTGCCACTGCCCAGCGTCAAGATTAAGGATTGGATTATATATCATTATCCCAAGAAAAGATCACAACTCAAAATTTAGTGTTTCGTTTCTACTGATCTCATGTCACTTTCACATCATCATGATGTCAAAAATCATAAAGCTCACCAGGCTGTCTGTGTGTGTGTGTGGATATCACTATCACTCTGATGATAGTGATCACATTATGATGTAAGACTGCAATGCACAAATAAAAGTATATAAAAATAAAAATGTTTCCAGACCCCCCAAAAAAATCAAACCATAGTTAAGTTGGGGACCATCCTTACATGAAACCTGATTCCTAGTGTTGAGGTTACACTTCATTACTCATCCCTCAATATGATGGTATTATATAATAATAAGTTTGAATCTAATCTTCACAACTTGTTAAATTTATGAATTTGAGGTGATTATTTAAATTCTCTACCTTTCAAATTAAACTTTCAGGGTGGTTAAGAATGGAGATTCCATATACTAATGGCCTTATATATGCCAAGCCCTCAATAAATAGGAGCTATTTTGTGTTCACACATAAATTATTTTAACTTTTACTTTCTTGGAATAAAACAACAACATAGAAATTCGAACAGATCCATCAGTTCACCATTAGAATTTAATAATTATAATATAATAATAATTAGAATTTCAGAGACCCAACACTCATTACGTATTGGCTTCTACCTAAGTACAGTTCCATAGACAAAAGATGGTGTGCAAAGAGAAAGGTATCGTGGCGTCTAATGTTAAGATAGCAAAAATACAAGCTTTTAGAGAAGTTAGGCATCTTTATAGAATCCCCATCTAAAATATTTAATACTAGAGGATAAATTAAAAGGATTCAATGAAATAGAGATTAGAAATGTAATTTTTTTCACAAGATAAAGATATCTCTGCTAACTTTCCCAGAGAAAGTGAACATAAACAATGATATAAATCTCTGGAAGAAAGAGCAAGTTGAAGGGAACTTAAGGGTAATGCCAACATCTCTTAAACAAAACACTAACAACCTGACACATAATCTTAACTTACTGATTAAGAGCCCAGATTCCAAAATCTCAGTACTGAAGGTCAAACCCCAGCTCTGGTTCTGTGGCACTGTTTGACAAGTTACTTTACTTCTTCATACATCAAAATGGGATTAATATTAGTGCCTATCTAATCACATGGTTGTGATAATTAAATGAGCTGATATACACAAAGTGCTTAGAATAGTGCCTGGCATATATTAAGTCCCAAAACAGATGTTAGCAGCAGCTGTATCACCATCATTATACATACTATCATAAATATTCATTAAATGTAGAATGTTTTATTATCTCTCAGAACTTCGTTTTAGCTTTCTATTTTTCTACCATTATAGCTTACTTTTCCATTATGGATGGTGTTATGGTTTGGGTCTGAAATTTCCCTGAGAATTTCACATGTTGAAAGCATGATTCCCAATGCAGGAGGGTTCCGAGGTAGGGCATGGCTGAAGGAGGTGGCCCACTGGGGACATGGTCTTAGGAACTGTGGATGTCCACGGCCCCCTCCTACTACTCTCTCTGCTTCTAGTCATCATGATGTAAGAGCAGCATCCCTCCACCATGCCTTCCTGCTGCAGTTTCTGCCTCCAAGCCTACCAACTATGGACTGAACTTCTGAAATATAAGCTCAAATAAACCTTCCTTCTTCCATGTTGTGCTTGTCAGGTATTTTAGTGAGGTTGACAAAAAGCTGATTAAAATAGTCTCCAATTGATGATGATGCGACTTGTAATTTTTTGACTTTATGTTGGTGGAAAAGGGACGTAGTCAATAGAAATTATACTTTGGCCTTGGAATTTTGATCTGTTCTCAAGTGAGCATTAGGTGATGCAGTAATTCTCTTGTGGTGCTTAGCATCAGCAGTGAGCCACAGCTCCCAGTCAGCAACACAGTACCAAGGTAAACAACCAATAATACTCTACAGTGCAGTGTGCTACTATGATTTCCTATAGGTTAAGTGAATTTGATGCATTTTCAACTCAACATTTTTTCATCTTACAATGCATTTATTGAAATGTCACCCCATTGTTCAGTTGAGAAGTTTAATCAACTCATCCTAATGATAGAATATATGGCCTTTATAAGGATTTATTTATGTAAGAAATTGGAAGCCATTTTAAGATATTGTAGATGAAAGACAAAGAGTGACAGACATTACCTGACTTAAATTTTTAAAAGATTATTTTCCCTTCTATGTCAAGAATAGATACCCAGGAGGGGCAAGAGTCAGTCAGGTGGTTATTGCAATAAGTCAAGTGAGAGATAGTGGCGGCTGGGACTAGGATGGTAGCAGTAGTCTGGATATGTTTTGATGGCAGAACTACCAATGTTCCTGCAATGTTGGATGAGAAGTGATACAATGGATGTGCTCCTAAAACACTGGATGTGAGGGAAAACAGGAGTTATGGACAAAGGAACTTCAGGTTTCATTTAAGAAGGTCTAATTGTTTTTAACAAAATACCTCTTGCTGCAGTCTCCAGCAGGACTTGCTTGTCTTCACCTGTGTGAAAAGATCTCCCTCAAGACTACACACACCACCTGCTTGTGAATCTGGCAGCAACCAGACCATGGATTGTGAAAGAAGATAAACATAGGCTCCTAACCTCAAAGAAGTTCATCTTTTGGGAGAGGAAAATCCTACGAATGGGAGGGAGAAATATTCAACAGCATGACTGAGGTAGATGAAAGTTGTAGCAGGGAGATAAATAGGAACCATTCTGGACAAAGCTCCTAAAACAGGGGGAAAAACTAAAAGAAAAAGGGATGGGGGTGTAGCTCAGATGTAGAATGCACCAAATGGTCATTGGAATGAGTGACAGAGGACCATTTAGGATATAACTCATTCCCCCAGAAAGAGAGATTCAATCACTGGAGGGGAAGGCTAATTCTTTTTTTTTTTTTTTTTTTTTGTGGTACTGGGGATTGAACTCAGGGGCACTCTACCTCCGAGCTACACCCCCAGCCCTATTTTTTATTCTTTATTTTTGAAACTGAGTCTCACTAAGTTTCAGAGTGCCTCACTAGGTAGCTGAGGCTGGCCTCGAACCCGGATCCTCCGGTCTCAGCCTCCCGAATGCTGGTATTACAAGCGTGTGCCACCACACCCGGCTAGGGAAGGCTAATTCTAAGTGTGTATGGTGTTACTACTTGTCTTTGTTTCCCCATGGACACATATCTGAATCATAGAGAAGGCAGAGGAAATGTGAAAAAATACTAGAAATAAAGATGTTCTCTTCAAAATCTTCTAAGATATGAGAATAAAAGCCAACACACTCTGATAGGTCCTTGTGAAAAGTAGCCTAAGAAGGCAGAGACTCTTTCCCTCACTTTGTAGAGTGTGGTACAGTTTTTGCAAGTCAAGGATACCATGCATCCTGGATAGTGACCATGGGCACATGGAGCAGTGTTCTTGGAAGCTCAAGTGTTCACGGTGACAAGTTCCCTAGGGTATGCCAGCAGAACTTAGAAGAAGTGGAGCAGACAGAAAGAGGAGTACAAGAAGGAGACATCACATGTAGCTGACCTCTTCATAAGCAACACAGGCAGACATCTCAGAAATATGTGTATGAGCTCAATTGCCTTGTGATAACAGGTAAGCAAGAACCAGAGGGGCTTAAGATGCCACTACTGTCATTGCCTAGGGTTGTTCGGTTTTTCGTTTGGTACTAGGTATTAAACCCAGGTGCATTCTACATCTGAGCTACACACCCATCCCTTTTTCTTTTAGTTTTTGAAACAGGCTCTCACTAGATTGATGAGAGTCTTGCTGAGGCTGTCCTCGAACCTCCAATCCTCTTGCCCCAGCCTCCCAAGTACTAGAGTTACAGGCATGCACCACCACACCCTCCTCATTGCCTAGTTTTTAAATAATAATAATGGAATAAAGTCTCCAATTACTCATTGCAGCATTTTGTGTAATTATATTTCATAATTAGGCAGTCTGTACACCCCAAAGCTCACATATTTGCCACATCTGTTCAAGATCTCCAGAAATAAGGTAGATACTCTGAGAATATTAAGGAGAGTAAATTCTGCAAAATGGATTATTATTGTTTTGGAAATTATAAACATAAGATTTAAAAAAAATAAGCACTCTTTGCAAATGCATTCATTTTACAAAAGAAATTGAAAGGACTGAATATCTGTGCACCATCTGTCCCAGTGCATATATTAAGAACAGTATTCTGAGTAACACTTCAATAATGCTGCTTACATCCTTACACTCCTAAGAGAAATATTATTCCTTCTTTGAATACTCCTTCTGAGCATATTCAGTGGCTTCACCAAATTGTATCATGTCAAAATGAAGTCAAAATGACTCTTGGTGCCAGTGTGCCAATCTTACCCAAATTCAATATATTTCTTAACCTTTGCCTCCCTCACCTCCTCATTCCTGGAGATCATCTCCTTATCAATTTTTTTTTTCTGTACTGGGTATCAGACTTAGGAGTATTCTATCTCTGAGCTACACACCATCCCTTTTTAATTATTGTTTGGAAACAGGGTTTCACTAGGTTGTTGAGGGTGTCATTGAATCTGTGACCCTCCTGTCTCGGCCTCCCAAGTACTAGGATTATAGGTATGTGCCACAACACCAAGATCCTTGTCTTTTTATTCATTGGTTTATTTTTCTATCCTATTTTCTTCTCCAAAGTCTTTGAAGTGTCTTATGATTCTAATTCCAGATGATGGTGAGAGTAATCTTATTACCACCATATTCATTACCATAAGTGCTGGATAGAAGGGGAAAGTTCATTGAGGATGTGCACATGACTACTGTCCAGCTTCCAAGAGAAGAGGGTCATGTTTTATTTCCTGTAGTGGCTGCAACATGACTGTACTCCAGCCAGTAGAGGAGATAGAGGGGACACTGAGACCTGGAAGGAGAATGTAAGAGTGTTGAGGATTAGCAGAGCTTTCCTCAACAGATAGACTTAGTGGATTCCTTAGAAAAATAAGTAGTTCTTTTATGCAATATTGAAAAATAATAAAGCAAACAAGATAGTTGCTATGTCAAAAACCCTACAAAAATATGATACGCATAATCTATTCCCACACAAGTGCATATAATATAGAAAGAGAGCAGAGACTTTGGAGCCTACCACATGCAGTTCCAGAAGTCACATTGGAGAGCATGATTAGCCATCCCATAAATGCGATAGGAGATTATAATATCAAGTTCCAAAGTCTAGCTGCACATCTTCACTGTAATTGGACAACTCAATTTCATATCATAATATATATTGCCAATTTTCATTGCGGCCCTTCACACTCCAATATCCCACTGCAATCTCTATGCTTAAGAAGTATGAAGACATAAGTATATGCTTTGGAGGTAGAGGAAGGAAATAAACGAATAATTCTCCAGGACAAGATATATTCTGGGAAACAGCTTCCCATCTTTTTCTGGAATAGTCTCATCAGTTTGTAATCAGTTATGCTGCTCTTGTCTCTCAGGAAGATGCCAATAACCCTACTCTCAGTGAGATCCAGAAAAAAATGTTCAGCTTGGCACTGTATATATTATTCATTTTGAAGTCAGGAAGTCCAGCCTTGTATGAAGCAATCGCACAAGGGATAAAGTGTGTGTGTGTGTGTGTGTGTGTGTGTGTGTGTGTGTGTGTGTGTGAGAGAGAGAGAGAGAGAGAGAGAGAGAGAGAGAGAGAGAGATATTGGTTTACCTTCCAATGAGTGAGAACTCTCCCACCACGCCCAGGCGCCTCATGGCACTCAGGAGTCCCCTGACGGTCATGCCCTCGCAGAAGCAGACCACCACTCTGGCCTTTGGAAGTCGCTCTCGGAGCTTGCGCAAGAGTCGATCAAAGCTCTTCTCCCCGGCATTGCTGTAGATTTTGTCCGAATGGGCGATGCAGAGGCCTTCCTGGGCAGCCAACTCTTTGAAAGCATCCATTCCACTCTCCCCATAATTTCCTGTCCGGAAACAAGCAACAGATGTTCAAGACTACCATGGCAGAAACAGCACTTAAAACTGGAATCAGGACTCATTGGCCACTTGGAATGGAAGGGACAGACTTACCAAGTAAGTTGTAAATATAACTGAGACTGAGGGGGATCTGGGTAGATTTAAGAGGGTAATTGAATGTAATCAATCAACTCTGTGGAAGGAATGAGAAATTATCTGAAAGAGGGCATCCACAATGAAACCAGTTGTGTGAAGTGAAGGATTGCTGTCCTATTTTACAATCATATTTAATAGTGCGTGTCCCAGATTTTCACCAGGTGAGAGAGATCAGCACACTAGGGTACGGAGGTCACCTGACTTCAGCTGGCTGCCAGGTTAAGAGGCAGACACTCACGGGGATCTAAAGCCGAGCACTGTTCCAGGCAGAGAGAGAACTCAAAGCAAGTGGAGCACCCGGTCAGGCCAGAGGTAAGCAGAGCAGAAACAGCAATGGGGATTAGTCAAAATCTACCATCCTCTGAGGAGGTGATGAGATGAGAGGAGGCTTGTGCCTTCCATTTTGGTTTTTATGGTATATCATTCTTATAATAAAAACACATTTTTAGAGCCAGGCGTGGTGACACACTTGTAATCCCAGCATTTGGGAGGCTGAGACTGGAGGATCCGGGTTCACGGCCAGCCTCACCTACCTAGTGAAGCACTCCGCAACTTAGTGAGACCCTGTTTCCAAATAAAGAATAAAAAATAGGGCTGTGGGTATAGCTTGGAGGTAGAATGTCCCTGAGTTCAATCCCCAGTACCGCAAAAAAAAAAAAAAAAAATGCATTTTTAAAACTAGAAATGTACAGAAATACAGAAATACATGTGACCAAACAAATATTACACTTCATCTCTCTATTGCTTGAATGAATTTAGTCCTACCTTAGGAGCCTTTATATCCCTGCACCTCTCCCAAGCTCAGGGACTTTGATACCCATGGGGACGCACTCAATACCATGTCTTTACTGTTCCTCAACTTTCTCCCTCCATTGCCATGTGCTGTAACCCACTTATATCCACGGGCACACTTCTGACCTTGTTACAACATGTTTGTCATATCTCTAAATGTGCATGTCAAATATCACAGTCTCTGTTTATCTCCTCTTATCGCTCAAGCTCATATATTCTATGACCCATTCTGCTGCATTTTTTCAACCTCATAAAAACTTAAAATCCATTAACCTACCTATTTTTCCTTCCATCCTCCCTCTCATTTTCCTCTTAGGGTGGTTTCAACCCTATAACTTGTCTTTATAATCATTCCCTGGAAAAATCTTTAGCTCCATTGTATTTTCCTAAAAAAAAACTAGTGCTTTGTAAGCCAAATCAGCCCTCTATCCCACGTCTACACTTGAGCTTCTATACATGGCTAGAAAGGGGAATACTCAATAGTACAAGAAAATTATACTACATCACCCCTGTAAATAAATCCTTCATCTTTAATATGATTATGTCATCCTTACTCGTCTCTTCAAATCTTCAAACTACAGAATCCACTGCCACCCCACCTCAGCTGGGCTTCTCATTTCATATTTTAATAAAAACACAGAAGCAGTCAGACAAAAACTAACTCAGCCACCCACTACAACATCTCTGCACCTTTCCTCATTGGCATTTATATTTTCTGGCATTCTTCCTGTTGCAAACTTGAAGTGCCAGACCCTGCTCAAAGACACTACATCCCATCACTTTTTGTCTGTTCAGGGATTTTTTCTCTTACAATGATTACCTTTCTCTCCTTTTTCTTGGACCATCAATTTCTCCCTCTGAATGGTGTCAATGCAAAAGAAAAACCCTGGGACTCATTGTTCCACTTGAGTTAGTATTTCATTCATTACTCCTTCTATCAATAACATTTGCCTATGTCAATGTAGTTGCTTCTTCATTTCCCAGTCTCCTCCTTTTTTTGTTTTTTTAATGGAGGTATTAATGATGATATGGAAAATTTGCATACAGTTAGTGCATAATCTTGATGGATTTGGGGAAATGTATACCCATCATCTCAGACTCTTCCTCTGTCAAAATCTATGATCAGGGTCACTAACGATCTTCCTATTGCCATTCCTCCTGACTTGTTCTCTGTCTTCGTTTTTTTGTTTTTTTGTTTTTGTTTTTGTTTTTGTTTTTTTTCAATGCACATAGGTGCATTCAGGACCATACCCTCTTGAAACTATTTTCTTTGTTCCTGAGAGTCAACCATGGTTTCCTGGCTATTCACTGACCACTCCTCAGTATCTTTTCTACATTTTTCTTCTCTGCTTAAGTTCTAAATACTGTAAAACAAGGACTCAATCCTAGGAAATTCTTTTTCTTCTTCTCTACTCTCACCCCAGGTGCTCCTGGTCAGTTACACACCTTTAAGAACCATATAAATAACTTTCCTAAGTCCCCTAGATGGATCTTTAGACTGAATTTTTCTTTGGAGCCAAAGGTTAGAATATTCATTTGCCTACCTAATGCATTCATTTATAGATTCCTCAGACTTAACAGGTCTGAATTAATGTTTTCATTCTCCACCTTATAAATATGTTACTTCCAGATATCTCCTATTAGTAAATAGTGCCTTTCCCCTACCACATAGCTCATTAGGAAAATTTAGTACCTGTTTTAATTTGTGTTGTTGTTACATTCCATATTCACCTCTGTAGATCCTATCTCTAGAATGTTCCTAATCTTTTCTTTCTCTTCTGTTTCAACCTCTGCCACCCTGAACCATTTTAAGCATGTTCTTTAACAACTGCCTAAGATGAAGACTCTCATTCCAATAATTTATTGAGTAAAAAAGGCAGAAAAATGACACGAGGGAAAATCAAAGCAAGAAGGTTGTCTCAGCTAAAAATTAGCTTCAAGCTGGTCCCACAAGGAAGAGCTAGAGCACATTATACCACTGAGTAGTCACACCTTGGAGAAAGTGAACTCTGTTGTTGTCAGTTATTGACTAAGATTAACATGAGGAAAAAGGAGATATAGCCTCCAGACAGTAGGTGGCAAGGATTGATAAAAACCTACTCAAATAGTAGCTGACAGGTTGGTACACCAGGCAGGTAAAGGGAATCTGGACAGGTCACTGACAGCATCCTCTTCACCAAGAAACAACCATGTCCTACCTAGGCAACTGCCTTATCCCCTTGGTTAAACTCCTTGATTCCATACTGGCTCCCAACAATTCATTTCACACCTAGCAACCAAAGGGTTCTGTTAAGATGTGGATCAGACTATGTTGCTCCTTTACAGAAAACTCCAATTGCTTCCTAACACACTTAGAATGAAACTTGAACTCCTTCCCCTGGACCACCAGGCTAACATGGGCTGAGCCTTCCAACCTCCCAACCTCATCTTTTCCCACTTCATCTCCATCGCCTTGTTTAGTCTCATAGCCATCTCTCTCTTCCTGGAACATCCCAAACTCAGTCATGCTTCTGTGTTAGCTGTGTCCATCATCTGAAAAGATGTTCCTCTACCTGATAAAGTCAACTTTATCTCAGTGTAAACACCCCCTTCTCTGAAAAGCTTTCCTAATCAGTTAGTGGAAAGTAGCCTCCAAGAAAATCTTGATCCTATCCCTTGCTTTTATCTCAATACACAAACCTGATAGTGTTTGTATATTTTTTATTCCTCTTGGGATGTAAGCTTTCTTACTTGTTAAATGATGTGCTTTTAGTATTTAGAATAGTTCCATATACTAAATAAAGAATCATTAGTTGTAACAAAGCAGTAGAAAAAATGCAGAAAGGTATAAACAAGCATTTTAAACTAATAAGTGGGCAGAAAGCATAGAAAAATCACTAAACCTTAGTAATTATCAAGGCAGAGCAATTAAAATAAGACATGGTTTTTTTCACCTATCAAAATGCTAGAATTTCAAAGATTAGTAATATTCAGTGTTGGCAAGGCGTAAATATATTCGCTGTTGGTGAATGTGGTTCAAACTTTTGTTGGACAACTTGGCAGTAGTTCTTACAATTTTAAGGCAAATACCAGGAAAATACACTAATTGCTTAGTCAAAGCAGTTGTAAATGAGTGATATTATCTGAAAAGGACTTGGGACTTCAATATCCATAAAAGTTTCATGAGCATTGTAATGAAGCCACATAAAATTTCCCCACATCTTTGAAAGGATCATGTTCTTGTTGCCTTTCTCATAAGATTAAAATATCAAATTAATGTATTGGTTTCTTCACCTAATCACCTTCAGTGGCCTGATCTAGTCACAGTGAAGCCCAATCAGAAGCATTAACACATCACAAAACCCTGAGCTCCTGTCACAGCTCAGACAAGAGGCCCTGACTGATTATAAGGGAGAAGGCTGCAGCTGGACATAGATGCTTGCTCATCTGCAGAGGAGGGCATGAGGAAGGAAGTCAGATTCCGCTTCCTCACAACTAATGCAGGTTCAGGAATCTACAAGGTAAATAGACATCAGCAGCAGACTTTCTTAGCAAAAGTCCTTGTCACTCTGTCAGAAGATTATGTTACAAGGGAAGTAGCTTTACTGCTAAGGTGCCAACCCTAGGGCTTCCATCACAAAAGTGATTTTACTCCTATGTCGAAAACACACAGATTAAATGAGCGAGAATGCTCTTGGCATGAAAATAAGGAAGTCCTTTGTTTTAAATCTAGTAAAGGCCATAGATATATTTAGTTCAAACCCCTCAGCTTACAAACAAGGAAGCTGAGGCACAAAGAAGTGAAATGTCTCATCACTGGGCTTGAAGTTTGGTGATGTTGGAACTGGAACAGTTTCCACATGTCCTGACTCCTCAGTTCCCGCTTATTCTCTTAATAGAAAAACTCAGTTCAATGTGAATCTTTTCACAACCTAAAATAATGGCATGGAATTCATTTCATGCAATTTCTTTCTTCATATGTTCTTATTTGGACAGTAATTCTTATTTATGCAAATTGATGAAGTGCTGAGGATTTTGCATTGGACTATGTTTAAACTGCCCATGTTTCTCATGAAGCCTAAATGTCTCCAGGCTTGCAAATGAATTTCCATGAGAGGAATGTAGGAAGAATAACAATAGCAACGTGTTCTTTTATAAGTCTTTATGCTTTAAAAATGGCATTCGTAAACATCGTAGTTGACTCTCAAGATGCCCGGTTGTGCCCATTATATTGATAACAGTAACAGATGCAAAGAGCATATAAAATGAGAAGAAAATAACCTCCTAATGAGCTTGAAAGCTGTGCTACTTTCACATATAAGCAGCAGAACTAATGACAGGGACAAGGACAAATATCTAATACAGATGCTCCGGGTTAAGGATCAGGAAAACTGCATAAAGTGAAATTTGTCTGAGTCTTCAAATCTAGGCATGTTCTCCATGAATAGAAAGAAAACTAGGAAGTCTGTACTCTTTAGCTGTCTGTCAGGTCATAGGCAATGTCAGACTAAAGATAAACATGCAGCCTAGAGCCCACCCTCTTCCTCCACTCCCTGCCCTATCCTGCCCCCCAGGCCTCCTCTTCAATATCCAGGTAGTGAAGAATTTATTCAGATACATCTCTGGAACTAGTATCTGCAGACCTGAAAATTAAGGATATTGATTTATAAAAAAAAAAAAAAAACAAACACGTATAAAACAAAAGGATCATGTAACTGCTAACACTCAGGGCTAGTAGAAAACTACATGTTTTCATTCTATTAGCAAATATTTTATTGAACTCTCAACCTGAAAAAAATCCATGTGCTCCACACTGCAGGAGCTGCCAAGATATATACATTGGCTTTCTCTTTAATTCCATGAGTATTTATGATGTGTCTGGTGTTGCGCTAAATTCTTCTCCAAGCATTTCATGTATTCATCAGAGCAACTCCACATAAAAGTCATTACCCCTCTTTTACTGATAAGGACATGGAAGCTCAAAGAGGTTAAGTAATTTTCCCAAGGCAGCACAGTGGTACATCCATGATTTAATATCTAACTCAAAAGGTCTTGCTCACAACTAATC
The DNA here is from genome assembly GCA_004027655.1 of Graphiurus murinus. Taxonomy (NCBI): domain Eukaryota; kingdom Metazoa; phylum Chordata; class Mammalia; order Rodentia; family Gliridae; genus Graphiurus; species Graphiurus murinus. The sequence continues at coordinate 59,066 of PVLC010000703.1, forward strand.
ATTTTATATGGCCTCCTACACGAAAGTATAATCTAGCTGTGAAGGCAGAGCACAAGCACAAAAAGAGTGCAGCAACAACACTGAGCTGTACATGCTCCCTAGGAAATGGAAAATGGCATAATGCTAGATGTGGGCATAAAGAAGGAGGGGTCCAGAGAGAGCACCTCTGGAGAAAAGTAGGAAGGACGGTGGGCCTTGAAGAGCATAAGTAAGGGGCAGGCATTCAAGTTGAGTGCGAGACAAAGGGAATCCACAAAAGGCATTTTTAGAGGCAAGAGGAAGTCCTGCTGAAGCAGAAGGTTCATGGTTTATGGAATGACATTCTGTGTAAGAATTTCTAGAGAGGCATCTGGCAGACCATTCCAAGACTGCAGCATAGAAATGTGCTATATGTTGCTGCGACGTAACAGATTTTATAACAGACGTTATTCCTGTTATGATATTGCTTAAAACCTAGAGAGTGAAAGAGAGAGAGAGAGAGGGAAGAGTGGCATCTGACAAAGCCCATAACATAGGGAACGTAAGAGGTTGGAAAGTCTTCATTTCTATCTTAGTAAATTGACAAAAATATTTACAGGGAGCAAATCAATAGATGCTGCGTAACTAATCATCTAAACAGGACTGCTATGGATATTTATGAGGGAGAACATAAGGTTTATAAGGATACCCCTAGTGTTTGAATAATACTGAAAGTATTTTCAGGTGAAAGAAGTGGACACTATTTTCTGTACAAGGGTAACATTAAAAAGACACTGAAAATGGAGGAGAAAATTTGAACTATCTCAAGAAAGAAAAAGCAATGGCTACAACTGGATTTTTTAAGATATATATGATTTTGAAACAGTGAAATATAATTATATGCTAACTGACTTAACATAAATTCACTCATAAAAGATTAATGTATAGTGATTTGATAGCTAAGTTTCGTTGATCAAGCAAGCCACAAACAAAATTATGTTGGATTTCATGACCACCCTGTATGAATGGCCTTCATCACAAAGAGTAGGTACCAAAAAGTAGACTCTATGTTGATTTTTTCCTGCTTTAAGCATATTGAGGCTTTATTGAGTTCCATTTGGTGGCTAACATATCAACCATGTTCACATGCTGTTTTATGCACCTTCATAAGCCTTCTTAATTAAATAATTTAACACTGCACATCCCTACATATTAATGCATCAGTTATATGAGAGTAAAAATTAATGAAAGGAGAATATTTCAATATCTCTGTGCTTCCTTAAAGAAGGAATGTTTTCACTTTGGAAGAACCATTTGTCTTATGCCCTTATACCTTAGTCTCTGTCTTATTTCATGCAATCTCTGGACCCTGATGGAGAATCCCTTCCTATTTGGGTTCCCAGGGTCACAAATCAGTCCTCATCAACTTATTGCCTCCTGATACGTGTTGGATAAATGAGATAATATTCCATTTTTTAAAGAATTGTGGTAAGGAAATTGATTTCACAGTACATTCCAGAAACCTATTATTCAACATCCATCGTTATTAGAAATTCTTCTTTTTGACCTAAATTCCTTATGATAAAGTCTAAATTCATCTCCTCTTAGTGGAAATAGACATCAGCTGGCTTGAATTCTTCTGAGTTTTATGGAGTAAGAATGTGGGGAGTTAGATAATCCTTCTGCAAGTTACAATTGATCTTTCTCTTGTCCTGGCAGACAATCCCTATTACTTTCCTGGCATTTTTAAAATTTGGTTCTCTCACTTCATACCTAGAAAATCTTATGCCTCCCCTTCCTCCTTTCAAACAAACAGTTGCTAAGTCTCCTCACAGCCAGCATAGTCAGGATGGTCAGTCAGGCACCCAGGTAGTAGCATCTAGAAAATTTTATTCATGGTCAGTGAAGAAACTGCCGCCCACAGGGCAGTCACAGAGGACAATAGGGAAACACTTTTCCCGGCAATATCCCAGCCCCACCTTTAAGTATCCCAGCATGGAAAAGTACAGCTATAACATCCAAGTAGAAGGAGCTTCACCACAAAAAGGCTGTGTTCTCTATGTACTGGGACTGAGGCCAAGCAACCTTTGTCTTTGTGCCCCATTTTGCTCTCCACTATACCATAGAGGGGAGTGATTAAGAGGATAAGCCTAGAGGTAGATCAGCCTGTTTGAATCCTGGATTCTGGGCAAGGAGCTAGATAACCTGAGAGAATTTTTTTCTGGAAGCCTTGGTTGTCTCTTGTGTGAAATGAAGGTTTTACTAGGCATCTCAAAGAGTATCTGTGATTAATAAATTATATGATAGTGAATGTAAGTTTTTCAGAACATAGTAAAGTGCTAGGGAGACTCTCCATGTCTCTCTACAACTGTAGAATTCTAAACTGGATGTTAGACTTTAGCACTGACCCAAGAACTTTAGATTCCTTCATTTCCACATTCCCACTTATAAAACCCAAGCTCGTGAACGTTTCTGCAACTACACTGCTCCGGTCTCCATTCATGGTCACCTTGTGCCAAGTTGTTCCTTATTCTTTTTCTGTTACACTTGCTCAAAGCAAGTCCATTTTTATTTTGGGGATTTTGATGTTTACATTTTTTAAAAATGCACTTAAAGTCCGTGTTCACCTCCACTGAGTCTGTCACTCTGGTCTCTTTAAGTTACATTGTGTCCATTTTAGAGCATGATGCAATGACCCAGGTTGTTGATTTTCTAACACAAGTTCTTTATGAAATGATGAAAGAAATGAAGACAAGGCAAAAGGTAGGCCTGTAATCCCAGTACTTGGGAGGCTGAGACAGGAGAATCACAGGTTTGAGGAATAGCATAGTAAGACTCTCAGCAACCTAGTGCTGAGTATAAAAAAATTAAAAAGGACTAGGGGTGTAACTGAGAGGTAGAATGCTCCTGGTTCAATCTTCAGTAACACACACATACACACACACACACACACACACACACACACACACACACACACAAGTCAGAATATAAGTGGTATAAAAATAAAAATGAACAAAATTTTCCATTGCAGTTTTCATACGCAGTAAACAGATTCACAGAGGCAGTTTCTATCACACCTGTCCACTGTCACTACCACTATAGCACTGACAAACGAATGAAACCAAGAAGATTGTATCTAGCAAAGAGTTCAGAAAAAAGTACTTCCAAATATATATATACTTTTTATAGCTATACACAATGTGGTCAAGATTATATTATAAACTTTTCCCATTTTTGGTGAAAATCTGTATAATCAATAAATTGTAGCCATGAATTGTTAAAATTATGTTACATTCAAATAGTTTGAATGAGAAAATAATTTTTCATTTCCAACCAATTTCCATTTACAGAAATCTTTTCAGAGCACATAATTGCAAATAATAACAAACAAAAGCAAAAACAACTTCTGTCCAACAATAGGAGATTGGTTAAATAATTATCATGTGCTTATAAACATATTCAATAGACCTATAATTGTATTCATGTGCTAATAACAAGGATGATGTAGAATTTTATTCAGTGCCATGGGAAATACCCCATATTCTTGAGTATAAATATGGTGAAAATATTTGTAAAATATAAAGCCATTTTAAAAAATACATTTTATTTACTACATACTATAGAAAGTTTGAAGAATAAGTATGAAATATAACTAATGATTTTCTTTAAATTATAAAATTATCTTTGTTTTCTGATTTAGCTACAATAATCATATATTACACTGTTAAAAGTAAAACTAAAATAAAAATGCATAGGGATGAAAACTAAACACAAAGCCAAGCATGGCTACTATAGGGCATTTAGGAAATTTTCTAGAAGGGGAATTAATCTGAATAATGCCCACCGGGTGTGGTGGCACACGCTTGTAATCCCAGCATTTGGGAGGCTGAGACCAGAGGATCCGGGTTTGTGGCCAGCCTCAGCTACCTAGTGAGGCACTCCACAACTTAGTGAGACCCTGTTTCAAAATAAAGAATAAAAAATATGGCTGTGGGTGTATCTCAGAGGTATAATGCCCCTAAGTTCAATCCTCAGTACCGCAAAAAAAAAAAAAACAAAAAAAAAAACCCAAAATCTTAATAATGCCTATATAACAAGTTTTCTTTCTAAAGGAAATACTAACATTATCGTGACTTCCCTTGTAGAAAGTTAGCCATGGGCCACATGCCATTTTCTGTGATATCTACATACTTGGCTTGAACAAGCATGCGTAACATATGCAGAGTTTTGTTTGAAATCCTGAAGCCTAATATGAGACTTCCAGTTTATTAAAAATCAGCTTCTCTCTCTTCCTCCCTCCCCACCCCCTCAGTCTCAATGAGATTGAATCTGAGAGGTACAGATTCCATCATCTACTGAGCCTCTGTCCTAAAAAAATAAAATAAAAATTTAAAAACTATATATATATAGTACACATAGGGTTTATGTGTATATAATGTACATATATTATATATGTTATATATAATGTTTATGTATATATGTAAATATGTGTATATATACATATATGTGTGTTTATGCATATGTATGTATGTGCATATATACATATATGTATGTGTGTGTATTATACACATATATTTATGCGTTTGTATATATATGTGTGTGTTTATGTATGTATACACACACACACACAGACACACACACACATGATCTTGGGACACACTCTCACTTTACTGTAAATTTCCTACAGTGGTCATGCTACAAGTCTGGTCATCTCTTCTCCATCACAAGGAGGCACTTCAGTTTGAGGCAAGGGTGCTTGGCTCATTGAAGACTGTGCTCATTGGATAAGACACTGCTAGAAGCAGTGTGAATAATGTCTAAATATATTTGGGGTATTATTTTCGATAGGGAAGGATGGAGAAGAAAACTTGTTTAACAAGTTTATGTAGCTGGTGTCCGGAAAATACTGTCTCATTGAAGTATGGCTTGGCTCAGGAAGGTTAAGCAATGCTAACTAATGCTGCCTCATCCTAAACAGTTGTATAATGTGAAAATAACTAGCATTTATGGAGCTCTTTTATTTTCATTATCTTCCTTAATTTTCACTCCAACTTTGCTGGCTCACCTAGTCACAATTATCTCCATTTACAAAGGGCACTGAGACTCAATGAAATAAGATAATTTTCCTTAAAATTGTCAGAGCTGGGTGTGAACTTAGATGTATCTGACCCTGAAGCCTATGGCTCTTAATCACTTACCTCCACCATTATTTACCTTTTAATCTTTGGTAGTTTCCTGTCTATATTATCTGTTCTCCCCTCTCCATTACTAAAACCTATCCAATTACATTTGGGGTGACTGTGCATAGTCAAAAAAGGGAGGCTGAAAGACTCCCTTGCAGCTAGAAAAGCAAAGTGACCCAATTTCTGACAATGAGGTTTAAGCAAAAGTTGCCAATGAGACTTATGGGGAAATTTTTGAAAAAGATGGCAGGAATGTGTGTTAGGATGACTTTTTGTTCCTTCTTTCTTTAGGCCAATATATGAACCTGAGCCTGGAGATGCAACCACTATATTATAACAATAAGAGGTAAACCATGTGGATAAAGTGTATACCCCAAAAGAGGAGGAACCAGAAGACAGAATATTCCAAAGACCTGGAAGCATTACCAAGCTATAAACAGCCCTGCACTTGCCACCTGTGTAAGTCTTCTTACACGAGGAAGCTAAATCACTATCTAATAAGCCACCATTAGGCTGGTTTTCTGTTATTCGCAGGACTACATATTCTTGGTACTTGTTATGGACTGAAAGGTTGTTTTCCCAAAATTCATATATTGAAGCCCTTTTGAGATAGGGCCTGTAAGAACTGATTAACATTAAAGAAGGTCATAAAGTTGGGGCCTTGGTCCAATAAGATTAGTAGCATTTAAAGAGTTTGTGTTCATATTCTCTCTCTCTCTCTCTCTGAAAGTACCAATTTCAGAGAGAATCATGTGAGGACATAGCAAGAGGCAACCAACTTCAAGCCAGGAAAAGGGTCCTCATCAGATACCAAATCAGCTGAAATTTTGTTATGGTATCCCAGGAACACTAATATGACTCTACTGTTGACCCTCTATGTCCTCAATTTCTGCATTCAAGGGTTCAACCAACCACAGATTGAAAAAATTCAGAAGAAAACATTCCAGAAAATTCCAAAAGCAAATGTGAACTTGCCATATGCCTAGCGCTAAGCTGACTCCAAGCAAATGAAGTAATGTATACTCCATGTTGTAGTTTCACATCAGTTTACAGATCCTCATTCTCTCTACGGCTCTGGTTGATTGAGCCTTGCTCACCTCATGTCTCATTTGTTCACTACTTGTGCAGTGTCCATTTTTCGTTTCTATGAAAATATGGCTCTTAAAATTCACACTCCAAAAGGCTCCTAAAAATCAATTAAGTGATCAAAGTAATCTCTAAAAACTAAGGGGGATGAAAAATGCTACATCTCAATAAAGTAAAAATCTAGCTGGGCATAGTGGAGCATGCTTGTAATTCCAGTACTCATTAGACTGAGACTGCGGGATCTGGGTTTGAGACCAGCCTCAGCTACTTAGTGAGGCCCTCCGCAACTTAGTGAGACCCTGTTTCAAAATAAAGAATACAAAATAGGACTGGGGTGTAGCTCAGAGGTAGAATGCCCTTGGGCTTAATCCCCAGTACCAAAAAAATCATGATCAACTTCTGCACTAAATGTATACTGATTATTCTTGTTATTACACCCTAAACAATATTGAATGACAAAAATTTACACAGTATTGATATTATGTTAGGTATTATACGTAATCTAGAGATAATTTAAAGTATATAGGAGACTGTGCATAGGTTATATGCAAACACATACCATCTTATTTGAGTGACTTGAGCATTCATAGATTTTCATATGGGGGCTGAGGGGAGTCCTGGAACAAATTTTCTGCAGATACGAAGGCCCAAGTATACATACTATTTCACAATAAAATTTTCATATGAGAGCCAGAAGTCTTGACTGCTTCTAATTAACTGCGACCCTGAACTGTTTATCATTCCATCTTGGCTAATGTCAAAATGTGGGGTTCATACTAGGAGATCTTTCACGTTCCTTCTAGCATAAGCATTTGGTGATTCTAGAACAATATGAATCAGCACTCTTTCATAATCCAGAGCTTCGTGTCAAAACATTTTTCGTATTCTCAGTACTCAAAGTAGACATCTGCTTAACAGATTTTTTTCCCAACAGCTTTTTCCTTTCCCAAGCTGATTTCTCTTACAAGTGTATTATTGTAGTGAAGGGAAAACAATTATTGTGCAACCACTTAGAATCTATCTTGCAGGCAGACTCACTTTTACCAATACTCACTTTTAGGTAAACAGTCACTGAAAAGTAGAGAGCAAGACACCACCCTCAGAAACAGCCAGTAGATGAGAAAGCAAGGCCACTTACAGAGCAAGCTCATCAGGAAATCTGAGCTAATAGAAAGACAAACTGGCCCGCATCATCTGCCGAACATTCAGCAGGAGCCAGCTGTTCCCTGATTCCTCTCAGAAGTGACTTTTAGCCATCTTTTGCTCAGTGAAATTAACCCAACCCTGTTACAAAGCTCTTGGTCTCCAATTTAACTCCACATTTTATATCTTTCACATCATCAGTGAAAAATATCACTGAACCAAGTCCAAGTAGTTTTTACTTTGGGTCAAAAGGAAATTGGAGTATGGAGGAAGCATTGCCTTTAATTCAAAGGACAGGAGAACCTCTTGGAGTAAATGTAGTGGATTTTAAAGCTCTTGGAGTTGGGTTTTGTGAAACCTAACCAGGGATTGGTTTTGCCTCCTTGTAACTATTACCAAATTCAAGTTTCTGGATCACCCTGGGTTCCATTTCTTTATCTGTAAGGCAATGGGATTTTTCTGGATAATCTCTGAGGTCTCTCACGGTCTATAAATGGTTCTGCATCATGGCAGGAAAGTCTCACTCTATAGTGCAGCTCACCTGGATCCAGACCATGCAGAGGAGTTTTCCGTGTCTCTGCCAGTGCTCTTAGAGTCAATAGCTTTTGTTTATAGAAGACATCACACTATAGAATGGCGGGAAACAGGCACTCTGGACCTCAAGTTCTGACTTCCCTGCTTATTGGCTGTGGGACTTTGGGTAAGTCAGTTAACTTCTCTGTGCTTTAGTTCCCTTATTTGTTAAATGGGGATAAGAGCAACCACCTATTAGATTTGCAAGAATTAATTATTTTAATGTATGCAAATGCATATATTAGTGAAAGATAAGAGCTTATTACTTATAATAGCAACATATAAGAGCTTATTATTATTTATTTAATAACATCTTTTGGTGGTGGTGGTGGTGGTGGTGGTACTGGGAATTGAACCCAAGAGCATTCTATCTCTGAGCTACACTCCTAGCCCTTTTTATTTTTTATTTTGAAACAGGGTCTCACTAAAGTGCTGAGGGTCTCACTAAGTTGCTGAGGCTGGTCTCAAACCTGCAATCCTCCTGTCTCAAGTAATGAGATTACAGGTGTGTACCACCACATCCAGCTTTATTTAGGTAACATCCTGAGCTTTATGTGCTAGGTACCAAATGAAGTCCTTCATATTCGTGTCTTCCTTTCACAACTGGTTAAATTGAGGCTTGGAAAGGTTGCTTATGTTTCTCCATGCAGTAAATGGGAGAGAAGGGACCACTGCAGACAGTCCACAGTCTTAATCAGTATGCTGTAGGAGATGAGACACATGACTATGAGCCTGCAGGGGTGAGTCAGATGATCAGGGAGACCGCAAAGAGGAGTAGCAGGCTGTATCCCTGTGCTATGCTGAGCAAGGCAGAGCCAATGAAGTGCCAAGAACACAACCAAGTAAATGTCACCGGGCATTTATCTGCTCCTCAGGCCAGGGTGTTCAGGACAAGCCTTGCATGTGATGCTGTTAAAAGTGCTGGCAAATGCCTCTCACATCCAAGATGCCTCCTTCACCAATACCTGAAATCTTACTATTAGCCAGACATTACATTTCTCTTTCTCCTGAAAAGCGATGCTGGGAGAGGTAGCCCAATAAAATCTCAAAATTCTAAGGAGACTTGGTTCTGCAGCCCTTTCTGAAAGCAGCTGGAGACCTGGTGTCATGCAGATAAGGGTCGCAAAGCAGAGAGGGCATTGCCAGATGATTGTGTCAATTCCACAGCATAGCTGGCCCTGGGTGCTTTCCCTTGATTATCCTTTCATCATGCACAAACACTCTGTGCTGGCGAATCATTCCTGAAGTCTATGATTTAAAATCTTCGTAGCGCATTTTGGCAGGAGGAGTCCTAACAGGGAATGAGATGGACATGGAAGACAGCCACGTTCCATAAGTCCATGAGGGCTAAAGACGTAAGTAAATAAAATAGGAAGGAAGAGCTCACACAGAAGCAGAGTAGAAAGCATCCTCTGTGATCTCCCCTCCTCTATGAATTAATGTGATATATAACTTAATTAATAGCTGAAAAACAAGAATGTATCAATGTCCAATTTTTCATTTTGGAATTAAATAGATTAGGAACTGAGCATTTTAGACAAGTTTGGGCTCTGAGGTCACCATGCAATATGAGTCATTTGTAGGTCTAGATTTCCTCTGAGGTGCCTTCCAATTCCAAGAGTTTTAAATGATAAACTACATGGGCATTACTGATTAGCTCTTCCAATGACACTTTGTCAAGCTCTATGAATGCCAACATATAGCCTCCATTATATTTTACTCATTACAAACAGATGATTGCAGAAATGAAGAAACTCCCCAATACTTGGGAAGCTGAGTTTGGAGGATTGCAGACTCAAGACCAGCTTCAGCAATTTGGTGAGACTCTCAGAAACCTAGCAAGACCTTGTTTTCAAAACCAAAAAAAAAAAGAAAAGAATAAATAAAAAGTAGCTTGGAGGTAAAATACCTCTGGGTTCAATCGAGAGAGAGAGAGAGAGAGAGAGAGAGAGAGAGAGAGAGAGAGAGAGAGAGAGAAAAGAAGAAAGAGAAGAGAAAAGAGAAAAAGAAATGGAGAAACTAAAATAAGTTATCTCTAGTGTCTGGTCTTCCATTATCACCCTAGGACATATAAAGAAAAGGATTACATCGCCTATGGTTGGGATTTGGTTTCAGTGTGTCCCTCAAGAATTATGTATTGGCCGAATGCCGGGCGTGGTGGCGCACGCTTGTAATCCCAGCATTTGGGAGGCTGAGACCGGAGGATCCGGGTTCGCGGCCAGCCTCAGCTACTTAGTGAGGCACTCCGCAACTTCGTGAGACCCGGTTTCAAAATAAAGAATAAAAAGTAGGGCTGGGGGTATAGCTCGGAGGTA
>PVLC010000703.1:69423-83040 GCA_004027655.1 Graphiurus murinus
GGCCGGGCGTGGTGGCACACGCTTGTAATCCCAGCATTCGGGAGGCTGAGATCGGAGGATCCGGGTTCGCGGCCAGCCTTAGCTACCTAGTGAGGCACTCTGCAACTTAGTGAGACTTGGTTTCAAAATAAAGAATAAAAAATAGGGCTGGGGGTATAGCTCGGAGGTAGAATGGCCCTGAGTTCAATCCCCAGTACCACAAAAAAAAAAAAAAAAGAATTATGTATTAGTACTTAATTCCATTGAAAGGTATTAAAAGGGTGGAAACTTAATCCGACTATGGTGTCTAGAGGTGGGGTCTTTGGGAGGTGATTAGGATGAGATAAGTTCATTAGGGTAGCACTCTCACAATTAAATTCTGGTGACTTTATAAGAAGAGAGAGACCAGAGTGTCCACATTCATCCTCCTCATCTCTTGCCATGTAATGCCTAGTGCATCAGGATTCTCCCAGCAAGAAGGTCACGGCCAGATGTAGCCCCTTGATCTTAGAGCTCCAGGTCACCATGTGTCAAACCAAACTTCTCTTCTTATAAAGTTGTCCAGCTCAGGTATTTTATTATAGTAATATAAAATGAACATTCGAATGCAGAAAATCCTATGAATCAACATGATCTCTTTGTTGTTCAATGTCTTCCAACATGCACATGTGAAGTAGAAATAGCTTTTGGAATCAAACAGTTTAATGGAAAAAGGCTCAGGTACTAAACCCATAGGTTTCTACAGAAGTCAGACTCCACGTGAATGATTACACATATGCGCAGTGTGCTGAAGTGCAGGTCAGAGTAGTGAAGATCCACACCCAAAGGGAAGGGTTGGGAAAGCCTCACCTAGCAAGGAGTATCTGTGTGGGGTTTTATGAGAGCCGGGTCTTTTAACTGTGAAGGAGGAGGCATCAAAACTACATCCTCACAATAAATTTGTCCCCTGGAGCACCTCTAAAATAGAAGTAATTACTGATTTTGCAATAAAAAAATTAGAAGGGAGAGATAAACAATATTACGACCAACAATTCCAAATACACACACACACACACACACACACACACACACACACATCTGTCTGTGTGTGTCATGGAAAAAATTTTCCTTAATGGAACTTAATTTAAAAACATTTTATATTCCCATTAATGAAGAAACCACTTTATTTTACTGTACTTGCTTCCCTATAGTTTTTCACCTACTTAATGGCCTGTTATGTCTCTCCATTAACATTACTTTCATCCAAGTATTCTTGTCTCTCTCTATTACAATATCCTTTAATGTGGTCTCCTCACATCACTTTTTCCTCTCCAATCCATTTTCAAACTAGAAAGCATAGTTATCTTAAGTATAATTGGATCAATTTACTTACTACTCAGGTCCCTTTATTGGTTTCCCCAATGGGATAAAACCACAAACCCTTTTATGACCTGAAATGCCGTTGTGACCTCCAGCCTTTCCGCCTTGCCAGCCTTATGTCTTGCCACTTTGTTAGTTCACTTGGGCAGCCATGTTGGACTTTGGTTTCAAATGTGGCAGGTTCTTGCTGGAGTCTTCATTTACTGGCTTCCTTCTGCCTTTCCCAGGCTTACCATTACTCATCACCCAGGTTTTAGCTTCTCAACTCTATCCCTTTTTCATGGAAATCCTCCCTGACAACCCTATATAAAAGGGCCTCAAATGTGGCTCCATCTCTGCACTGTGTATTCTCTTCACAGCCTAATGATTCTATTCAGATAAACATATATTTGCTTAATGCCAGTACCCCATCAATGTGTGAATTTTCTAAAGGTAAGGACCATGTCTGCATCACCTTTTTCCATTACAGTCACCACAGTACCTGGAAGTATATCTACTCAATAACTCTTAGTGGATGGATAAAGTCACAAGTAATTGTTGACTATTTCAAGAAGTAAATGTATGAGTAGTCTGCCTGATAAACTTTTTTCCATTGGAGTGTGATTATAGAGTTATTCCTCCTTAACATAGGAAATTGGTTCTAGGACCCCCATAGACACTAAAATCCATATGCTCAAGTCCCTTATAGAAAATCATTCAGTATTTGCATGTAACTCACATGTACTTTCCCTTGTACTTTCAATCATCTCTAGATTACCTATAATACCTAGAATGATGTACATACTATGTAATTAGTTGTTACACGATATTGTCTAGGAATAACAAGTTTGTTCATGTTTAGTTCAGATATAATTTTTAAATATTTTTAATCCAAGTTCAATTGATTTCATGAACATGGAGCCCATGGATACAAAGAGCCAACTGAATTACATTTCAGGAGGTCCATTGTCTGCCCTTTTACAACCTCTGTAAGTAGCAGTGTGTATATATGGAGTTTCTCCAGTTTATTAATATATAATATATACACATATATATTAAACACAATAAATAAATAGTATGCAAACCCAAGAGACTTTAGAGATTATTCCATCTATAATCTCATTTTACAGTAGTAGACCAGAGAAATAAAGAAGTCTGCCCAAGGTCACAAAGGAATTTAGCAGCAGCACCACACTGAAACCCAGGGTACATAATTAGGGAGATACCAGTTTTTCCACCACATTGCCCCATTAAAAGTTCTATTCAGATTTTGACATAAAAAGAGAAATAAAGTAAGAGAAACACAGTCTTGAAATCTGTCCTAAGATTTTAAAATTCTGGGACACTACAAACAAATTCATCTTCAGCCACTGCTCAGTGAAATAATCAATATGCTGTCCTCTCAGTACCCAAGTCTTAGCGACTAAATAGGCACATACAAATTAGACAGCATTTGACTCTTCTAACTCCTGAAGCATGCAATGTTTTAACAATCACGGTGGAGCAGCTATCTTCCAAGGAGATAAAAGTGGGGCTCAGGGGAAAGAGATTCCATATGATATTCCAATCTACTATTGTTAGGTGGTCCAGAAAGCAGCAAGAACTTTATCTGGGATCATCAGTGGCCAATCCCACTCTGAGAAAAATTACTCAGCAAAAAAAGTTGAATGCTCACAATCATAGATAATTTTTTGTGCATATAGTTATCTCCCTCTTGACATTTCAAGGAACTTCAGAGAGGAGCTAATCCAACAGTGGTGTCCCTCTGCATCACACAGCCCAAGCTCGGGTAAAACCTCTTGCATCTTAATAGCAGATTCCTCAGAAATTAGATTTAGTTGCCTCCCTTCTTAAATTTTCCTTGGTGAAACTCATGATGATTTAATATTAAAAAATAAGATTCTCTGGGTTTTATCTTCTGTAAATACAATATTACTTTATTGTTAATAAGATAGAATAAAAGGAGCATATGCTGGGTGAAAGAGAGTATCACAAGGTTTCCTTGAAATCTTAGCATATAATTGGGCCTTACCTACCATGGCATTTTAAATGATAACATTAAAACTTAAAAAACATAGCTCTATGCAGTGGCACACACCTGTTATCCCAGTATTTGGGAGGCTAAGATAGGAGGATTGCAAGTTTGAGGCCAGCACATGATAACAGAGTGAGACCCTATTTCAAAACTAAAAGATAAAAATGACGGGGGGTATCTCAGTGGTAGAACACCCCTGGTTTCAGTCCTTAGTAACATACACACACACACACACACACACACACACACACACACACACACACACATACACACAAACACAAAATCAAACAAGATAACTAATTCTCAATTACTCACCCCATGTACTTTCTCTTGGTTATCTGACATCCTCCACCTAATTTTCTTAAAATTCTTATTTAGATTTATTCAGTTACTTATTTATTTACTTTATTTTCAGGACATACATGAGTGCTGTAATTCATATATTACATTGACTGATACAATTCCTTGCAAAGTTTTTTTGTTTTTTCCTTGAAAGAAAGAAAAGTAGGAAGGGAAGGAGGGAGGGAAAATGAAACTCTAGAACCTCAGAAAATCAAACATTTTTAAAGCAGGACTCAGAATCTTGAGCCTTATCAGTGTGATTTGAACCTTCACTTGTAGTTGACTTCTTTGTGTCTTCCAGTTCCATTAATCATCTTAATTACATGCTGAAGCATCTGGTTGAGAATTGACACCTGGCATTTCTCTTCCTGTAATTGCTTTTCTATAGCCAACACACTTGACATATAGTCTGATGGCCAAAAATGTCTAATTTGCAAAATGAATGCCTGAATTCTGAGGAATCATTGTGTTCTGGGAAAAAAAATCAAAATTTGACATCTGGCCTTAGAAGTCTATGTTCAGACCAAACCATGATTCTGAGCTAAAAACCTGAGTCCCCCTGGGGAGTCAGAGAACCACACTCAGACAAAATGCAAGATGAAGCTGGGCCCTTTGTGTTGGAGAAGAATACTCTTCAATATGGAGGCCTAACACTGGCTACACAAGACTGTCCTAGGTTAGTTTACAACCTTTAACTGTTTTAAAGGATCTTTAACTGTACTGTGTTCTGCCAAAGGTCATCAGGACATGACCTTTGGCAGAGTGCAGTGGTGTGTGGTGCACACTTGGAATCCTGGCTGCTTGGGAGGCTGAGGCTGGAAGATCATAAGTTTGAGGCCAATGTGAGCAACTTAACAAGATCTCATCTTAAAATAAGAAATACAAGTGGCTGGAGATGTGGCTCAGTGGTTGAATGCTTGCCTAGCATGTGCGAAGCACTGGGTTCAATCCTCAGAACCACAACAAAACAAAACATGACCTTTGTCTCAAGTGGATGCAGAAAGTGTAGCTCAAGACGAGCCAGGGACCGCAAATCTTCCCAAGTTAACCTGCTTGGCCTCTATCCATGAATGATAGAGGGAGGCTGTGCCTTTGTCCTGCCCCTGGGCTCTTCACACAAGGTTTCACATAGGACAAATGCTGAGTGGTATTCTACAGAATAATTGGAATTGATTTCTGTGCCACAAACACACTCACATACACACATGGGCTCCTTTGTCTTATTTAATGAAACACAACACTTCAAGAAGAGGCCATATATCTTAACTGTCTGCTACTTTGCAACCAATGGCTGTTTGGAGGGCTGCTTCTTATGCATTGCAGGCTCCAAGAGCATGGGGCTGTCACCTTCTGTTCTCTTTCCTGCACTATCCACATATCACTATTTGGTTAACTATTAATAGATAAAAAATAAAAATTCCAATAAAATGCCTAAATATTTAACCATCAAAATAAATTAAAAATAAACCTTTTATCCTAACTCTGTCATTCTTTAGGGGCTATATAGACCAAATGCAAGAAATGCTACATTTATTTTAAAAATAATCTACATAAATAGTTATTCTCAAAAGTCATTAGGTTTCTGGATACCACACCTAATGATTCTAGTAATACTAAAGGAAGTTGAGTCATATACTATTTAAGGCTTCTTAGAGCTTAACATTCTCTAATTTTATAATGAAAACAAAAGTGGTGCCCAAGGATGCAGGAATGAAGGAATAGAATGATCAGAGAAAACAGAAATAAGATCCTGATAAGTCTTTCCTTCAGGAATTACCAAAACTCCACTATAATATCATTGATTATGTTAATTTTGCAGCCAACCAAACATATTTACTGTGTCTGAAACCTGAAATATCAGTATTTCTGAAAAATTTCCAGAAGTATATTTCTCAACTACTTAAGTTTGCATAGCAAACTTAGAATTAACAGATCACGTTAATATAAGTGTCCTTGTTTAATCTTGAAAATGATTCTGCAGTGAAGGATTAAGCATATGGATTCTAGGGACATGGGTTCAAATCTCTACTCCACCTCTTATTAGCCATATTCTTGGGGAAATGAAGACTCTCTAAGACACACTTCCCTCATCTGTAAAATAGGGATAATAATGCTAAATACTTGAGAGTGCTGTGGTGATAAATTACATGATGTAATATATGAACATAGATCTCATAGCACTTGGTACATAGAAAGGACTCTTAATAAACATCAACTATTATTATCTTTACAGCAGATGACTATATTTTCTGCAGATGGCCAGAGCAATATATGCCATACCACGTGTTCTTCCTACAATGTGATATTATCATTCCTCCATTGAAAAATAGAGCCTATGTTCCTTCCCCTTGGATCACGGTGAGCCTGTGAACATGCCCAAAGAAACTCTGGATGACTTCTGAAGCCAAGTCATAATGCGATATGGCTTTTGCCTGGATACCTAGGGCTGGCCTTTGAAAGCCAGCCACTTTGCTATGAGGAAGCCAAGCCACACATGGAAAAACCATGCGTAGGCATCCAGCCACCACCCATCCTCGCAGACTGCCAGCACCAATCACAAAACAGAACAAGGTGGGCAAATAAGTGAACTCAGACAGTGAAGATAACTCTCACCCTCGCCCTTTTTGCCCACCCCAGCTTACTGAGAGTGGAGCAGACAAATTGTGCCCATTGAATCCTGCCCACATTGTAGATGTGATGATTTCAAGCCACTGGATTTAGGGGAAGGTATATATAAATAAAGAACCAAAGAAAAATCCTTGTTAGGGTTAGATATAGAATGTCCCATGAAAAGTTCATATGTTAATTTTCATAGCTGATGTGATTAGGTTAAGAGTATGGTAATCTCATCAGTAAATTAATCCATTATAGTGGATTAACTGGGTGGTAACCTAGGCAGGTGGGTGTGGCTGAAGGAGGTGGGTCCCTAGGAGTGTGGTATTGGGGACTGTGCTTTTGTCTTTGAATCCTATTGCTTCCCTCTCTTGCCTCCAGCTTCCATGATGTAAAAGCAAAGCTCTTGCTCTCTCCCTGTCTCTGCTTCCCATCGCCATGCCCTGAGCGCTGCAGAGCCAGCCTGGCCGTGGACTGAATTTCCAAAACTGTGAGCAAATGAATCTACATTCCTTAAGATGTGTAGTCAGTTGTTTTGGGTTACAGCAGTGAGAATATTCCTCCATTTTACAAAGGAGGAAACTGACATGCAATGAGATTAAAATCTTGCCAAAGATCACACAGCTATAAAGGGGCAACCAGAGAACTCAGACTGACTCCTTTTGACTCCAAACCATGTGCTCTTTCTACAATTTAAACTTTGGAAAGTTATCTTAAGGAAGAATGCCCTGCTACAGGGAGAAGATGCCTGGATCATGGTAACATTGTAGATCTACTAAAGCCCATTCTGATAACTTGAGCTAAGTGGTCCTCCCACCCTAGCCCAAGACTCACCTGAGGAGCAAGGGCCAGCTATGGGTGACAGCACACACATCCCCTTACATCCCAGCAATGCCTTTCCGATTAGCTTCATGGCTCCTGAGATGTGGACTTCAGGTTGTAGTTCTGGTATCTGTTCACTTGGCTACTAGCTTAGATTGTTTTTTGTTTGTTTGTTTTTCTGTCTGAATCTGGACCAATTCTGAACTAAAAATATGCCACTGGTGAGACCATCTCCTGATGCTTCAGGTAAACAATAGTCCTTCTCTTATTTTTGGCCTGTAGAATCTTCAGTATAGCCCAATTTCTCCACCCCTGTACTTGTCATATTTTTCCATGGAAACAAGTAGAGCTGTCCCTTCGTACCCACATTTCTGCATTCAGTGATTCACCAACTTTGAAACAAAAAATATTAGAAAACAGAATTTGCATCTGTCTTGGACATGTGCAAATTATTTTTCTTTTACCCTAAATAATACATATAATACCTATTTATATAGCATTTATATTATATTATGTATTATAAGTAACAGAGATGATTTAAAGTATACAAGGGTGTGTGTGTAAGTTATATGCAAATAATATACTGTTTTGTATAAGGGACTTTAGGACACTCAGATTTAGCATCTGTAGAGGGCCCTAGAACCAAACCTCCATGGATATAAGGTATGACTGATTAGAAAACATTTCAGTAACATAATGTTGTAAAAAAACTATGCTTCTAGCCTGACGTGGTGGCACACGCTTGTAATCCCAGAATTTGGGAGGCTGAGACCAGAGGATCCAGGTTCGCAGCCAGCCTCAGCTACTTAGTGAGGCACTCCACAACTTAGTGAGACCCTGTTTCAAAATAAAGAATAAAAAATAGGGCTGGGGGTATAGCTCGGAGGTTCAATCCCCTGAGTTCAATCCCCAGTACCGCAAAACAAAAAACAAACAAACAAAAAAACAATTATGCTTCTGAAAGGAAAACAACTAACATTAGCTCCTGAGTCAAGGAACATTTAATGTGATACTTTAAGCTTCAGGGCTATTCATTTATACAGACTCCTTCTAAAACACTGGGAGACACCCTAGCAATGAACCTATGGAAATATATTTTTTACAAAACATGCCAAATACAATATAATTTTTCCATTCTTTTCTTAAAGGCCCTAAAAATCATACTCAACAACTTTGAATCTTCTCCTATTCCTGAGTGACTTAGCCAAAATGGAAGACATACTACTGCTATGAACTTCTGGCTCTATAGGAATGCTTACTTCATTAGCCTGAAGTCTTGAAACAGTTTGGCAGCAGTAAGTTAAGTTTCTTAAAGGTGAGTTAAAACTTTCTACAATAGTATATTTCATCAGAGCTTCTCAAATTAAAGAATAAAATTAAGACTGCAGCAACCAAAAACACAGGAGAATCTTTCTGCTCTTTCCTAATGATTATAAATTAAATTGATATGATAGAACTAATGAGACCATTTAGAAAAACACTTAAGCATTTGAAAGTTGCCTATAATAACTCAGTTTGAAATGAGATAATTATTTAGTTCAGAGAATATCTGATGCTCTGGTTCAATCATATTAGAAAATGAGTTTGGCTCCACTATGAACCAACAAAATTGATAAATTTTCTAATTGATAAATTTTATTAAAACTTAAAGTATATACACAGCATGTTTAAAAGATAGGTATATCTTTATGTACAGGAAAGCAGTGGACCCTGGCGTGATGATGAGGTTATGGGTTGCTTTTTCTTTTCCTTTTGTTTTCCTCTCTTATAAAATGCTATGTATTGAATGTGGATTACATTTAGACTCACTAAAGTTAAACGTGTCAAGGATGCCTGTTTCAAGTGACACTTCAAATATTTGCTTTTAGTTCAGACTTCACTAATTCAGTTTGTTCCACAATCTGGGTCAATTTTTGATCCTTCTTCTGTAAGAAGCTTCCCTATGGGTCAATAGAAATAGGTCTATGTAAATCTATAAATATATATAGCAACAACTGTTTGAAATTGAATATTCTTTTTTCTCTCACTCTGGGTAGAATCACAAATGAATAGGAATATATCACTTCTTCTAAATTAAATGAAGTAGGTTAAAAGCACAAGTGTGATTAGAAATAATCTGAACCTTTAAGAAGCTAACACAAAAGCTCTGATCAGTTGAATTAAATTTTGAATTCACTTTCACATTATGTTTTGGTTTCTATTGCTTTTAAGTATTTTCAGACTAGAGTGCTTCCTTCAAGAACCAGGTAATGAGCTGGGAATGGTGGTGCATGATTTTAATTCTAACATTCAGAAGGCTGAAGCAGAAGGGTCACAAGTTCAAGGCCAGCTTGAGCAATTTATTGAGACACTGTCTCAAAATAAAAATTAAAAAAGGGTTGGGGATGTGTGGCTCCATAATAGAACACTTGCCTGGTGTATTTAAATTCCTCAGTTCAATCCCTAGCACAGAAACAAAAAACAAACAAACTAGGTGATGAAAGGAAGAAGTAATTAGTCACTAATTTGAAGTCTATTTCAGACAGCACTCTTACCACCATGATCCAAATGCCAGACATGCACAACTTAGAGGAGGACTTATTTGCTTACAGATTTTGAGATTCCAGTCCATATGGGCATAATGGCAGATAGGAAAGAGAGAGAGAGAGAGAGAGATCCAGAGATCGAGAGATCGAGATTGTGTCAACTTACCATGGCTGGGGACAGAGGAGAGAGCACTAAGCTGCAGCAACCTGCCCAGGAAGCATTGTCCTGGACCACACCCTGAGGGACCCCTCCCCAGCAACCGAGTTCCACCTCCAACATGGCTGCCTTGTCTACCACATGACATCTGGGAGATATTCTAAATTCAATCCATAATGCTGAGTAATGACTTAGAAAAACAAAAATGTGATAAATACTCACATAAATACCAACTCAAAATGGAGAAAAGGGGGAAAAATAAAAGCCTAGTTGCTCCAAGAGCTACTAAAGGTGGTAAAGACAAAAATTATTACCTTAGTTGATCATATTTATAGTGCAGATCTAGACTCTCGATTTATAAATTATACTTTCAGTCTAAGGATGAAATTATATCAGTGATGAACAATAACAAAAACAAACTGAGGGAAAAGGAGAGAAATGAGAAGAAGGGAAGGAGGAAAAAAGGAAGAAGGGATGAGTAGAGGCAGAGAGCAAGAGAAAAAAAAAGAGAAAATTGTTTCTTGATCTAAATAGCAGCTAGCACATAAGTTGTTGAAAATGCCCAGAAAGTAAAGAAAACAAAAAGCTACATGTGATAACTGAATTAACAAGATTAATTGCCTCAACTGAAATATCAATTAAAAATAAAGTGAAACTAACTCTTTGGGGGTAGTAGGCTGGGATAAGATATATTTTTATTAACTCCTTCCTTCTTAAAGAATAAAAGAATAGATTCTGGTCTAATTCCATACTCTATGATTTGGCAAGTGGCAGTTCCTGAAGAAATATAAAGCCTTGCCTGGATTGTTCTTAAAGCTCAAACCTATTTGGAGTGATAGGAAGTTATTCCATTGGTAAAGCATTGTAAAGAATGTGGTGGACATGCCTATAATCCCAGTAGAGAGGGGGCTGAGACAAGAGGATAGCAGATTTGAAGTCAGCCTCAGCAACTTAGGGAAATCCTCAGCACCTTAGTGAGACCCTGTTCCAAAATTAAAAAATAAAATAGGGCTGAGAATATAGCTTAGAGATATAATGTCCCTGGGTTCAATCCCCAGTAACACACACACGCACACACACACCCATGCTTTTAAGTCACTTAAGTGAGATAATTAACATTAGATAACACAATCTTACATCATTGACAGTTTTATCTTGTTTAAATGGTGAACAGGATTTTTAAAAATTTTCTCATTTCAAGAAATCTAAGCAATTTTTCTCTCCCAGAGTTCTGTGGTCATTAAGGTCAACCTTAAGAAATGCATTGCACTAGATTCTTAAGATTATAGATGACCACAGATGAGTTGTTAAAAAGATAAAGAGGAACTTAAAATTAGAAAAATGCTCTAAGTTTCATCTCTATTCATGAATACTATCATTTAATTGTTTTTTCTTGGTTTCTTTTCTCTCAAAAAAAAAAAAAATGTGCATCATTGTGTAGCCAATCCTTATGTCATGCCACAGAAATACACTTAGATCATGGAGCTAATTATTGCTGATAAGTGATAGAGATATAAATATTGTAAACATGTTAAGTAGCTAAACAGAAATGAACGAGCAGGTCAGAGCAAGATTGGGATGTACCTGAGGGAAAGTTAAGCAAGCCCTCAAGTATGGAAATATGGGACTCCCCATGTAGCTACAGTTAGAAACCATAGGGCCATAAGGAGGCTAAACTAACCCCATGCATAAACCACTTGGGGTTTTCCTTAGGCACTGATGGGAAAGTTTCCAACATGACAGAAACAGTGTAGAAGCACTAAACTGTGGCCCCAAAAGAGCAACCTCCCCACACGCATATTTATGCGGGGGAAAGGTTTCTAGGCTAATAAAGCTCACCAGAAGGAAGACTTACCACTCCAGAAGGCAACCCATTCCAGATCCTTTCTTTGGAATGTAATCCTGGTGCTTTCTCTGAAATGTAACCCCTTTATCACTGTTCCCCCACTTCCCTCAATAAACTTCTTATGCCCCCCCCCCCACTATTTGTGCTTTTCATTTAAAATCTTTCTCTTGGAAAAAGTAAGACTTGAAGAAGAGATCACCACTCTTTAACAATTTATTTCTAGGGGAGTTTATCACGCTATAACAAACATACACATTTACTAATGTGTTATAATGATCATTGTCTCCAAAACGATAAAGAAAATGGTCATTAGAATAGTGTATCTGGGAAAACTCAATACTTAGTCGATTTAGGGAAAATTTCTCCCAAAGTGAATACAAACATTTAATGTATTTTTTTTTAAATATACAATCAGGAAATTCTTATGCTTAGCACTAGTTTTGAACCAAATCACAAAACTATGAAACTTAGTATTTTCAGTCATGTTATGAAGTCTCCAGTGTTCTATATTTAAATCATCTTTTCCTTTTTGAAAGTATGACTTTGGAAAGTACTATGTTGCTTAAAACCACATACTAATTAAAACTCCCACAGGCATTTGTTTTTTGCTTCTTTTATTGTTTATTTGCCTTATTTTTTGTGGTATTGGGATTGAACCCAGGGTCATTCTACCACTGAGCTATACTCCCAGACCTTTTATATATATATATTTTTTTATTTATAACAAGATCTTGTTAGATTTCCGAGGATCTCGCTAAGTTGCTGAGGATCAAATCCGTGATCCTCCCGCCTCACTCTCCAAAGTAGTAGGATTACAGGCATGTGCCACCACTCCCAGCAAGCATTTGTTTTTAAATCTATAAATGGGTAACATAATATTGAATTTACATGGTTATGTAGATGAATGTGTGCCAAAAATGTGGCAAAATACTCACAACTTAATATTTCTGAAACAGCTATTCAAAGCTTAAACTAAAAGAGAACTGGCGAATTCTGTGAAGGAAACAATGCTGATTCCTCAGAACAGGGATACTTTCATGGCTGATATGAAAAACTGAGTTTTTCTGCTTCATGGTGGATATCAGAGCATATTTTTTAATCTTTCCTATTTCCCATGATGCCACTCCAATAACAGAAGAGATTTAAAAATAAGAAGGAATCCATGGTAGCACTAGAAACCTGGGAAGGGTGCCAGTCACAGACCAGAAAAGTGGGAATTTCTAGGGGGTGTCAGGCAGATGAGATGAGATTGATGGTAAAATCTAATAGCGCTGAACCCATAGCACTGAAAAGATATAAAGAAAGACCTACTACTAAAAAAGTGAATGCTCCTCTCAAAATCTAGAAAGAATACTAAGGTCAAAAGCAACAGAGTCTGGAGGCACACCCGGGTGGTGGACAGTGAGCTGCAGAGCTGTTATGTTGCTGGTTGAACTGTGAGCCCGCAGACTAGAGCTGAGTACGATGGAGAATCTGCCACAGGAAACTTGTGGACGTGGGGGCAAGAGAGGGAGAGCACCTCAGTGGAGCTCCAGGTGACTTCTGGTTCCTATAGGAACGAGGAACCCCTGAATCCATCAAGTGATCTGAGAAACCCAAAAGAAATAGCTACCTGGCCACAAACATGCACCCTATCTCTTCACAAAGCTCCTTTATAAATAGAGTCTAAATTGACTCTCTGGAAATTATATTTATTTTTACTAGGGAGATCATCTCCAATTACAATTACTTACCAAACTCAACTCTCAATTAGAAATACAAAGACATTTCAGAAGTGCAACAATATGAAAATAGATATTAGACCAAACCAAAGAACAAATATCTGAGGAAGCAGAGTTAACATAAGAAATCATAGAGAACTTTAAAACATATTTACAAATAGACTTCTTAAAAACTTGAAAAGAAGCCGGGCGTGGTGGCGCACGCTTGTAATCCCAGCATTCGGGAGGCTGAGACCGGA